>OVAX01004631.1:0-12363 GCA_900406405.1 Lepidium africanum | reverse complement strand
GAAAACAATATATATATATATATATATATATATATAAATAGATATATAAACAAAAACATCTTTTAAAAATAAAATTATTACAATGAAAAACATGTAAAAACAAATAAAGTCATAGAATATTTTCAAATATAGTTAACTTTACGTTGAAATATATTACAAGTCTAACTTATGTTATTATTACAATTAAAAATTAAGTAATACACATGTGGTATTTGAATGGTTGTCACAATAACACATATTTTAGAAGATATGTTTCATAATTATCAAATAAATTTTGATTAAGTAATTAATAATATTAATTAATAAACTCCATTAATTTAAGAATCAGTGATGCTAGATAATTCACTCTAGGAAGATAATGTTCATTGGTATAACTCAACTATGAAAAAAAGTAAAATATAAAACTTCAATAGAAAATTTTCTTGTAGAAACTATTGTCTCACTTTATATTTGTTTTTCAAGGTGTTTTGTTATATGTAAAATAATTTTTGGATGTCGATATATATAGATGAAACAAAACTTAGAGTTGCAATTTTAAATGAATAGTTCTAACTTTGCACGAATAGTTGCGTCTTTATATTAATAATTATATTTAATAGTAAAACAACTATTGATACAAATGTGTTTGATTAAATTAATAATTATAAGTATTTCACTTATTTAAAATGATAAATCTGTAAAATAATTTAAGAACGATAGAATGTTGACACTCATATGTTCATATCTATAAAAGATTATATTTTAACTTATATTATTAGATAGTATAAGAAATCAACCATTGTTTTTTTTTTTAAAGAGAAATCAATCATTGTTAATTCTTTTAAATATCTAACAATTAAGAAAAATTAAGAAAAAGGAAATATTTACAATGTATATATATATTATATACTTTGATTTAAATTACCATTCACATAATAAATTTTGAACACAACCTAAAATTCCTTTTGATACATTTATCATTTTAAAGTAATAAATTTTGTAAAATAAATTAAAAAGGATAGAGTAGTCACACTAGTTAGAATATGAATACATCAAAAGCTAAAACTAAATCAATAAGTAAATTTCTATTTTTGAAGGGGATATAAATAGATTTTAAAAAGTGTGATCATAAATAAATGTATCCCTTCATGAAAAGATGTAATCAAAAGATACAACTTTAAATTGTATTTTTCATGAGTAAATAATATTATAAAATACACAATCGTAGAAGTTATAATTGAAAAGATACGAATGAAAATATACAACCGTAGATCACCTTTATTAAGATTATTATTATATAGATTACAATTAGATTATTTAAAATTTGGAATTTCAAGTTAAAGAAATTATCTAAAATACTTCAGATCTCTTCATAATTGTTTAAAATCCCACGCTTAAAATATTTCGATTGATAGTTTGTTTGATTCTATTGTAAACACTTATAAGTTCAATGACAAAGATCTTGAATAACAGATGATTTAACACAATTAATTTCAAATCCAAGGTTTGATTGTACCTATTATTATCTTTGATTTGGGCCTATTACTATTTTTTTTATTTGGGGCCTATTCCTTTCCTTTACTTGACCCATTTCCTTTTTTGGGCCTATTCTTATACGGACACTAGAGTTGACAGAACCCTTACACAGGTTTTGTGGTCTTTAGCAAGGTTATTTATGAACAAGTTTGTCTTTATTTCAAACTCTATCTGAGCAGAATTTCAATTTGTAGTACAATCAAGAAGAATTGTTATTATTGCCCCTAACATTAATAACATCTTACATGTAAAATAAAGAAAACAAACCCCAAACATTTCAGAGGGGTATATGTTTACAAACTCTCTCCACTATAACCTCTAACACTTAGTCTTTCAAACCCATTCTCACCATTCTGATAGTCCTTAAAAGCCATATCAATCTCTTCCTGTGTATTCATAACAAAAGGACCACATTGAACTACAGGCTCACCAATTGGTTCACCTGCAATCAACAGAAACCTTAATGGAGTCGAAGTAGACTTGTTCCACACACTAACAAAATGTCCTAGTCCAAACATAACCACATGGTGTGCTGATATAGCAGAAGAGTTCAAGGAACCAAACACTCCTTCATCGCCTTCTATAATGTAGGCAAAAGTAGTCCATGACTCTGGAACTGTTTGGTGAGTTTGAGATCCTGGCTTAAGAGTAAAGTCAAGGAACATTGTTGGTGTTTTTGTGTAGTTTGGAGAATGAATTCCCATTGAATCTCCTGCTATGACTTTGACCTCAACTCCTTTTTCTTCTGCTTTTGGAATGTCTACACTCATCATTACTTTATATTTTGGTTCAATCCTGTCAAAATTTAAGACCATAGAGATTCAAGACTGGTGCTCTAACAATAAGATTGTAATGACGAGTCTACGTTTTTTACATTTTGTCAGTGGAAGGAAGATTGATCCAAAGCTGTAAACCATTGTTGACTTCTTCTTCAGGCATTTCAGAATGTATTATTCCTCTTCCTGCTGTTATCCACTGTGAATATCCAAAATCAAAATGAGTAAAACAATAAAACTCCAAGAGGATTTGATGTTGTTTGTGTTCTGTTTACTATTTCACCTGTGCATCTCCAGCTTGGATTGTTCCATTATGACCTTTAGGATCTTTGTGAATAACACCTCCCTATAGAAATTCAAAACCATTTTCCAAAGTCATTAGAATCTTCGAATCAGAATTTAAGAATCGACTTTATAAGGAATTCAGTAAGACTTATTTCTCACCTTTAGCATGTATGTCACACTTTCAAAACCTGCATAGAGTTTATCAATTACATAAGTGACATTACAGAACAGAGCAAGCTTGTGCATATGTGTATGTCTATGTGTTGTGTGTGTATATATGCGTGTGTTAGAAGGTATCAGTGAAACTAACCTCTGTGACCATGATTTGGGTATCCAGCTGTAAGCGAAACTGATCAAGAAACAAAACAAAACTTGCTGCTTTAGATTCCTATGATATGTAAACAGAAGAACTAAATCTTAACAAACGAGAAAAGGAAGAGCTTACAGGTAAATTCAAATAGGGACACAAAAGGGTCCATTAACTTCTGGTCAACTCTGAATCAATCACAAAAGAACAATTAGTAGAAACTTGAAGGTAAAGAGATTGAGTTTTTTCAAGGAAAGAAAAAGAAAACTCACTCTGAAATGCATTTTCTAAAAACACAACCAACTCCTCCTTTCTCAAGCTGTGTTGATACTTTCTTAATTACCAGTCTGGGGACACTATTATTGTCGGAAGAAACAGACATGGTGATATGAAATAATAAAACTGGTGATAATGGAAAAAAGGTCAAATCTTTGTAATTGGCTTGCGGCGTCTGTGTGTAAATATTTATAGCAAAAGATAGTGAGAGGGAGGTGAAGTTGAATATTTGTGTGGACCAGCCGTGATTATTGCTGAATGATTTCATTACATTATGGATTATCGTGAAATTATACGTTTTTCTTTTAAATTTCACATGATATTTGTGAAGTTTTCACGTTTTGATTCTGCTATCTAAGGAGAAATGTATTGAAACATAAATGTTAACTGATTTGAGTTTAAGTAGTAAATCATTTGTTATTCAAACATGATTTCTAAAAGTTATCTAAAATACATTATGATTGAATTAGCAATTTTTAAAAATAGAATTAAATCCACTATTATTGGAAAAAATTATGAATGCAATTTTAAGTGATTTTGCAAGATTTTATAAAATTTGACAGGATTTTTTTACTTAATAACATAAAAATCCAAATCTCATTAATTTAAATTGAGTTTTATAAGATTTTGTCACGAATCATAAAGAATTCTTTAAACTCATATAAATCATATGAAATTTGATAAATTCTAAAACATTCAAAATCTTTAGAATTCCCAAATATTTGTAGGCTTGTGTTAATTTATCAAACCCTAAATTTTTAATAATATTTGAGTAAATATAGTATAATAAACATATTAATTGAAATATTGGATTGAATGATTGACGATTAGACGTTAAGAAATAAAAAATAAGATTACAAATCGAAAGGTTATTGCGTTCACACTGCAAATAATTCTTATGCCACGTGTAAGACTAAGAAGCATGACACGTGTAAACTATGCATGTATATATGGGTGTAATGTAGCATTTACTTAATGTAGTGTGAATGAAATCCTAAGGGTGCAGAATTTTGATTTATAATTCGCCTGAATGTTAATTTAATATAACACATATTTATCATAATTTAGAAGAGTCTTCGAAATAAAATAATAATAAATTTACAAATTCATGATGCTAAATCAATCAACCAATTTACAAGCTAAATTGCGAGTTAATAGGCGTAAGATTTAAAATGATAAATTCTTTATTGCTCGGAAGATTAAGAATAAGTTCAAAACTGCAGTTTTTACAATCGATTTTCCGTGAGTTCACTAAGGTATTTTAGGGTTTTTTTTTTTTCCTTTACCTCTTTCCCACTTTGCTTTTATAGTTTCGTTTCTCTTCTTTCGGTTGTGTTTTCTTCTTCTTATTTTTCGGATTCTATTACTAGTTTCTCCCTTATTTTTTCGTGTTTCACTTCTAGCGCGTGGTTTTTCGGTGTGCAGTGTCATTAATCGGGAATAACTCATGGTCCAACTAACGACTCATTATCATCATCAAACTAAATGAGCTGATTAGCTTGTTAGACGGAACTATTCGAGTTCTGGTATCAACACAAATGATCAATGCTTGGGCATAACGAAAATTATTACTTTGACGCACTTATATATATGGTTGTCAATTAAGACCAAAATTCTAAACAACGTTATAATACTTATAAGACTAAACTTTGAACACTATATAATATTATATGTATAGTTAGTAACTCATGATGTTTTAACTCTAGAGTGCCGACAATGTTTAGGCTACGAATGTGTGTTCACACTACGTCTAAATTTTATATACTTACAGAAATTTTTTGTCTAGACACGACTCAAACCTAACTTTCTGATCAATAGTATGAAATAATGATATTTAAAGGAAGCTATTCGTTATCATTATACGTTTTATAATATAAAAGCGGCTGCTTAACCAGCTAATAAAGACAATTTTAATATTCTATCATTAGCAGGCTAATTAACAACAGAATAGTATTAAACCTCTACTACAAATCATCATTCACATGTTGTAGTTGCTGCTACAATATATATAAAACATGGTTGATGATTTGATGTCGGCTCCAAGTATGAACGTCCGCATTCTTCAAGGGATACGAAACATTAGACTTCAAGATTTATGCATATAAATACAATAGAATGATGCCAAAGATCTTTTTGAGTTTCTCCATGTTAAACTTCATGAGACTTCTTGTGAGTTTTATAAAGGAAGAAGTGCCAAAAATAACTATATGTTGGCAGTCTAATTATATTTCTATTTGAAGAAGAAAGTCGTTTTGTTGATGTAGGCTCTAATTGTTTCCATTTGAGAAAGGAACGGAATTTTTTTAGTTATTCTCATTTGGCCAAAGAGTTTCACATAGTTTTTTCTAGATCTTAAATTGATTATAGGTTTTGGTCCAGAAATTCTTAGTTAATAAAAAATCATTGGTATTGAATTTGATTTTTGTTGGAAAGTAATTTACTGATCTTTGGTTAAACCAAAATATGATATATTTTAGACCTTATTAAAAATCTTGAAATCAGTCTAGTGGTTCATGTTGTCTTCTCGAAAGATTAATTGGATTTTGGTTCAAATAATTAAAATGTATATATACACATAAAACGTGGGGAATGTTACATATTATATTCGTGGCTACAACTATAGAAAATTAACACAATATTAATGGCTATTTCTGGCTAATCGGTGACTAAAAAATTATAACGTTTTCTGCTATCTACCAATTTTACAGTTTCCGAGAATACATCATGGAGTATTCATAATATGCTATAGTGGGACAATGTATTTAACTTAGTTTATAATAGCACACAATCTCATCACTCAACATATTGATATTTATCGACTTTTGTTGTGTGAAAAGGTGAGAACAAAAGTATGTCTAATTCACTTTTAGCTGTACTGAATCTAGTTTTATGGAAAGTTCTATAAAGTCAAAGAACTTTTAGAAGCTCTTCCACAAAGCCATTATCCCAACAATCCACACACACATATCAAGCAAGTGAGATGAACATAATAACTACAGAGTGGGTGAGATGTTGTATATGGAGAGAGATGTGAACAAAGCTTTTGTATTGATTTGACTCTTTTTAACATCTTCTGTTATTCCAATGGTCCATCATCATCTCCACTTGTTCCTCTTGTTTTGGCCTAAGTTCACTAACCCAACATTGTTTGATTTCTCACCAATCTGGTTCATAAGAAAGTCATTTCATTCACACCATTACAAGAGAAATCTTATAGAGCTATGTGGATTTTGTTTAGTTTCTTCTCCACTCAATTAAGAACAATAAGCTAACAATGACTTTTTTGGCCAAGTTAGGGCTCTTATTTAACTTCTTCTCTTCTCTACACTTAGCATAACAGAAGAAACAAAACCAAACATGAACTCAACTTCCTTACCAAAAAAGCATGAACACACAAGGATTAGAGCTCCCTAAAAGCAAATTACAAACAACAGATAAAAACAGAATTTTAATCTGATTCTTTTAGATACTTTGGTAGCTACAAATACTCATATCCATACAAAGCTTCTAAAGTAGAAATCCTTATTTCATCGACAAGGAAATGGCAAAGTAGAAGAGTAGCTAATCTTATCAGACACTACTTGGATAGTACACTTGAGTGAAAGTCTTGCAGGAACCATATGAAGTTGTCTTGATACTTTAACCAGATCATCTTCGATTGACGTATTGTAGTGTATTATGAGTTGTTGAAGATTCGGCAGTTTCTTCAATAAATTCTTAATCAGCTTTATCTCCATCTCCACATTGTCCTGATCATCCGTTTCTCCAAATCTTAATATCTTTAGAAACGTCAATGGACTTGATGATGATAAGAAAGAAGTACTATTCTCCAGACCTTGACACAAACACATATCCCCACATCTATTTGTTGCTTTGTGAAGTAGTCCCTAAAACATCAAAGAAACATGTCAGATTTTGATATAAATATGAGTCAACAGATTCATTTATCAAAAGTTTGATTACATGGAAAACAAGGGCTTCAAGATTTGGACATCTTGTGAGAAGATCTGGCAATGAATCCCATCCAACCTCTGGATTACTCTCAATACCTAGATGAGTCAAGTTATTGAATACCGGTATAGCTTCACAGCAAGAATTATGTATCTGAAAAAACAAAAATCAACAAAATTAATTACTCATTGCTTATCACTAATGAACTAAAACCGGAAGTAATGTTAGATTCACAACCTCAAGAGTATCACAAGATAAGTAAAGAGTCTTCACACAACATATTCCCATAAGAAGATCCGTTACATAGCCAACCATCTCTGTTTCCTCATCACCATCCAATACTTGTCTCACATTTGCTTTCTGATCATTCGTCATCCGAATACCGATTCTAGCTTCAACCAGCGAATCAAGATTTACTTTTGGATACTTGTGGGCAATATTATCAGAATATTCTAAGTAGACAACATTTGGAGTGTCAAAGATTACACTCTTTGGGTTCTCATCAGAGTTTGTACAACATAGCGTCAGTCTCTTAAGGATTTTGGAAGAGACAGAGCAAGAGTCCCAATGATCCCAAGCAAGATTAAGCAAACTTAATACCTCAAGGACAGGACAACCAGAAAGAAGTTTTGAAAACCCAATCTGACCCTCTTCAAACACAACTGAATCTAAATTTAGAATCTTAAGCTTTGGAAGACAAACATTTCTCAGTTTGATTCTAGGACCAGCTTTAGGTCCTATTTTCAGCCTAACCAGTGTCTTACTCGCAAAAACTTTTGAAGGCAACCAATGAACCAATGTAGGAGAGACATGTAGAGAAAGATCTGATACACCATGCCTCAACACATATAATATCCAAGGATAAACGTCTTNCTCAACACATATAATATCCAAGGATAAACGTCTTCATCAACAATACCATCTCCACATCTTAAAGAAAACTTGTTAACAGGCTCTTTTCCTCGCAACTCCAAAACTCTATCTACAAAATCTATAAAACTCGTTTGGTCCTGCTCCTCAGATTCATGATGCAGAGAGGAAAAGTCATCGAAATCAAGATTTGGTACCACAGCAAACAAATATCGCCATCTTTTTGAGAGAAGTGATGTCAAAGCAGCTTCTTTTGTAGACAGTTTGGACAAGATTTGGCAAAGAAGATGGTCTGGGAAACCATTAATTACATCTTCAGAACAATTATCCATGTGTATCAGCACTTACAAACCTGAACAAGCAAGAGAGTTTCAGAAGCTGAAGTCAAAATACCAAACTACTTGGTCCTAAACTCCAAACTACATTCATTCAAGGTTTATTCCTCAACGCAATCGGAATCGTAAGGTTCGGTTAGAGTTCACGAGGAAGAAAACACGAACCACAGAAAGAAAACCAGATCTGAGAGCACAAGATCAAAAGAAGAGAAAACTTACTAGCGTTAGGTGGCAAAGTAGAGCTCATCAAGATAACCCTACAACTACAAATCGATGGTGAGGAGGAAAATTTAGGATTTTTATGCAACCTCTGGACTAAAATTGATCGATGTAATTGAAAAATGTCATGGAAACATGAAGAAGCAGAGCAATGAGACGTCTACATCATCACTGAAGATCAAAAATATGCATTTTTATAATTGAATATTATTTAGACAAATGAAGACGTCACTTCCGGACGTATCAACTGAGAATTGAACTGAAAGAACGAACCTTTGATGGGTTCGAGCTATCTAGTAAGAAACTCAGATGCAATTTCTTGTTGAGTGGGTCCTATGGATGATTATTGCAGGATAATGCATATTCAGTTTAAGATTTTAAAAACATCTCTTAAGACTTAAGTGATGCAGCATTAACTCTACTCAGATTCATATTCAGTAGTGCTTGTTTGCTCCATCTCTTTCTTATGAATCATGACCTTCTTCTACAAAGTCGTCTTCAGACTCTACTCAGATTATCACAACTGATACGGACAATGAGTACTTAAACCTGTCTAACAACATTCATCCATAATTGTATTATTCCATATACAGACAACATCTTCATTCATATACAGACAACTAAAACAATAAACTTGGGAAATTTCAAGCAGGTTGTTCCTTCATGAGATGGATCACGCATTTGGATGAAGCTCTGGGAAGAAGCAAAAGATCTCTCATGACTCGACTTCTTTCTCCATCACTCATTGCTATATGATAAACCCTAACCATCTCGAGGCATGTCAATTTCCACAAGAAATGCTCAATTCGAAATAGTTCTTGACGAGTTCCTTTATACCCAGTGATCTCTAAAACCTTCATTCCAGATGATGACAGAGAATAAGAAACATCATTCCAGGAAAAACGACTCCAAGCTTCCCATTTCTCAGCAACATAGTGCACGAGACCCTTGATGAACAATGGAGAAAGTTAGTTTCATCATTCAGAATTAGTATAAGAACTCTTTTTGCATAATACCTTGATGATGAGAGTTTCTAGATTTAGAGAGTTGAGGAGCAGAGATGAAAGCAATTTCCAGAAGATTAACGGGGTCCCATGAGGTTTATTGCTTCCCAGAGATAAAGAGATCAAATTGTTGAACACTAGTATACTTTCACCTCGGTAATAGAGAGCCTGAAACGCACATCTAAATCAACTCTTTTGTAATGTTTACTAACCTATAAAACCCATGAAAAAGCTACATTTTTAAGACAGGACTGACCTCTAAAGCATCCGGAGATAAGCAGAGGTTCTTAACATGTTTGATTCCTTTAAACAAGGTTGTCACATCACCAGAAACAAAACCAGTATGATCTGGTTTGTGCATGATTTGATAAGCACTCAAACGAAGATCAAGCCTAGCTTCAACAAGGCCGTTCAAATTCACAATCTCATACTTATCTGCGACTTTATCCGAATAGTCTAAGAAAACAAGACTCGGACAATCAAACGAAACACAAGGTTTAGGAGCAGAGGAATCATCATCATTTCTATATGTAAGACTTTTGAGCGTTTGACTCAAAGCAGACCCATTCCAAAATCCCCACTTGTTCGATTCATGAATCTGCAGGTTTTGAAGTGAAGGGAAAGCTGATAGAATCAATTTAAACCCAACTTTACCATCATTAGGAAACTGAACTAAATCAAGAACAAGGGTATTAAGCGTCGGAGAAACTATAGATGAAGTAAACATAGCGAGACGGATCATGGTTCCAATTCTGAGGTTTACCAAAGTCTTACTCCTAAAGACATTAAGTGCCAACTGAAAGATTCCAAAGTCAATGCATAAACTAAGATCCAAGACATTAAGATCCATTACTGTTGTTAGTATCCACCGAACTATGCAATCTGGTTCAACACCTCCTTGACGACACTTAAAAGAGACTCTTTGAAGAGGAGTTGAAGTCTCAATTCGCAAAGACAATAACGTATCCACGAATTCGTTGAAAACTCCATTTCTCCGGTGACGCTTCTTAGGGCTTAGTAACACGGAATCATCGAAATCTAGAAACGGTACCAATTGAAGCAAATTAGACCACCTCTTTGAGAGAACCGATGTTAATGCAGCCTCCTTTGTTGAAAGGAAAGACAAGATATGGCAGAGAAGATCATCTGGTAAATTGTTGATCAAGTCTTCACAATTTGAATTCGTTCTTTTTGTAACTTCCATAAAGAAATTCTGATCAGAGTGAATGGTAGACAACACAGAAGAGTAGTTTAAGAAGAAGCCATGAAAGTAACAAGAATTCGAGAAAGTGACAATTGGATTCGATCTAGAAACGTAAATTTACACGAAAGTCGCAGGTTTTCGGGAATCAAAGAAAGTAGAAAAGATGAACTTTGTAGTATTTCACCGTTTTGACTTACTCTGATCCACACAAGATCCAATTGGGATGAGTCTAAACCCGTTTTGGTCTTTTGGGCCTCCCACCTCAAAAAGCAGAACGTTTAGAGGCCCAGTGTCTTAAAGCAGAAATTTTATATAATCAACCAACATTTTTTTGTTTGATAAAACATAATCAACCAACATTGATAGGAACTTATTCTTTATAGTAGAAGGGAACTCGCTTTAATGAACTCGAAGATCGGTTAAGCAAATGATACATATATGACACGATCACTTATTTTGACTCTCGAACATCTCTTTTTACTATGCGAACCTTAGATGCTTATCAATATATTAGATGAAAATATAGTGAATTAAGCCAATATACATCAATTGAAAAGTAATTAAGAAATTAGATAATCATGTGTCAGACATTTTTTGAGAATTGTGAAAAAATGGATCTTGTATGGAAAAATGGGACATGTAAAAGGTGAAATCGAGATGTGCCTATAAATCATTAAGCTCAAAATAGAAGCTACATGCACTCAAATATTCAAATTAGAAATACTATGCAACAAGACGAGACAAAACAAAAGGATGGAAGCAACCCAAGAAGAAAAGTGTACAAACGCGATTGCGCACGTGAGAATTTCTGCTTTTCTTCTGGTGAATAGGATTTTACTCACGAATTTTCTGTTTGGTTTTACATTCTGTTTCGTAATTTTTTGCTTCCATTTTCTTCTTCGATTTAGGGTTTTTCGTTTTCCAGCCTTTTCTTCTAGTTGACATTTTATCTTTTTACAAATACGGGAAGAAAGACACGTACAACACATACGTGGAATAAGGATTTTCAGCGAGGCAATGAACAAGGTAATTATGATGGGTTTGATCCTGAAACCCTAAAATATGTCGAAGCACTAAAGGCATTTTATAGATATAGAGGCAAAACATTAGAAGAAAAAAATCAATGTTTATACAAGGTTAGGCTTTAGCGTTGGAGATTTTTGGGATATGTTTAAGAAATGCGCTTACTTTGTGAATAACTTAGAGGACAAAATTGCTAAGGTATTTTGTTTTTTTCATTAATAATTCTAATCAGTTGTTCTTTGATTGCACGGAATAAATTTTTGTGAAAAATCAATATGCATTTCTATTTAGAACTAATTATCTAGTATACTCTATTTTAAAAACTATTTGTGCCAAATACACTATCACTGTTTTGTCTTCTTTCATATGCTCTCTTTTACTGTTTCGTTGTTATCAAAAGTCAATAAAACCCCTAACCAAATCTGCAACTCATCAATCTCTCTCCTCTCGCTTTCTTAAACTCTTTTATTCTGTAAAACCCTTTTGCCTAAAAGCTTCGAAACTGACACAAGAAAGATCGAGTCTTTTTCTGCGTTCAGAAATGGCGATTGAGAATCATGAGAACCCAAATCGAGAAATCAAGCGTAAGAACAGAAGA
>OVAX01004630.1:0-12371 GCA_900406405.1 Lepidium africanum | reverse complement strand
AACAATCAGTCTTTGCAAAACTATCTTTCAAATACAGAATTAAAAATAATATGCAATATAAGTTATGTTACATTCTCAAATGTTTAAATTACAGCTTTTCTAGCTAGAAATTAATATCTACACTCAAAAATTTTGAATTGAATGACTTAAAAATATCTAAATTCAATTTACATAACAGTAAAAAAAATACGTATAAGATTTATGTTGGTTATATACTCAAAGATTACCAACATAATCAATANATGTTGGTTATATACTCAAAGATTACCAACATAATCAATATTTAAATACAAGAAAACCGTACGCTAATCCCAATGAAATAATCAATCTAAAATATTTTGAACAAGAACTTTAGAGCAAGAAATTTATAATTAAATTTATAATTAAATTGTCTATCATGGTCAATAACAAACCGATGTTAAAGATCCAATTCCATCTCCGGGATGCAAGGTAAATGCAAGGTATTTTTTGATTAATGATATACTTTAAATCAGATTATCTTATAATGTAGTTGTATATTTTATTTGTAGTGACACACGTATACTGTGTAGGCTATGGGGAAAATTTGCTCAAACATTGTTTGATGCTTATGAACAATCAGATGGTCAAGTGGTTACATGCTTGATTTGATTTGCAAAAATTAGTATTTATCAAGGTATTAATTCTGTTAATCTTATTATTTACATTTATCTTTGTGTCTTGATTTCGTTTTGAATATTTATTTACAGGAGAAATTCAAGTTGCGAGTGCTTATGATACATCTCAAGTTTTGATAAATTCTGAGTTTCAAGTTGTCAAAGATTTTGTCAAGAGGTATAAACAAATAAGTAGGTTTAATATATATATATATATATATATATATTGGATGTCTCGACCCGCTTTCGTATTAGTTCTTTATTGTTATCGATCTGGAAAAATTTTCAGTTTGCCGGATGATGCTAAGTGTGTTCAGCGCCATTCCGTTTCGTCCTTTATAAAAGATAAAGATTCAGTAGCTTTTGTTGAATCCAAAAGTATTAGAGACATGCTTGAGATGAATGAGGTTATTTGATTTATTAATTTGATTTTTTTTAAAAAAAATTATCGTCGATCCTAATATTTGTTTTAAAATTTTGTTTTACAGGTTTTTCAATGTAAGATCAAATGCAAAGTTATTGCAATCGACACTTATTGGTCTTGGTATTATTTTAGTTTTCAGCAATATAGTAAAATTGTATACATTGTGCCCAAAAAAGAGGATGACGATAAAGGTAAAAAAGATGAGAAAAAGTTTTTTTGGTGTGAAAGATGCAAACTAAAATCAACAGATGTTACTCTAAGGTATAGTAATAATTTGTGTTTGTTTGTTTTGTTCGTTGAATTTATGGTATTAATTTTATTTTATTTTCATTTTGTGATATTTTTTTATTTTTATGTAGGTTCAAGCTCTATTTGTATGTCTCCGATAAATCTGGAACAACAAAGTGTATGCTGTGGGATAATACTGTAGTGGAGATTATAAACCAGAGTGCATCTCAGTTATTGAATGGTATCTTTGATGAGGTATGTTCGACTCTTTGGTTAATATTGTTTGTTTACATGTCTATAATTTATATCTACTATATGATTAGTTGTGAATTCTGCTTTTGTTTGTTGTTTTGTTAGATTGAAGATCCAAAAAATCTACCCGATCCTATCCGAAATTTGGTTGGTAAGTGTTTCGAGTTTGTGGTTAGCATTGACAAGGATAATTTTCAGAATGGTAATGATACATTTAAAGTATCTAACCTAATCGGAACACTTGATCAAACCGATATGCTTAGCACTGATTCTTTTCAAGACATTCAGTCGGTTACTTCGACTCCGCTAAAGCGAAAAGAAGATAGCGTGTCGTCTGATTCGTTTGATGGATCTTCATCATCTTCAGCTAAGAGATTATGTGTTGAACTAAATAAGTCTCTTCTTGATGACGAAGATTTATAGAAGGAGTTGGTGTATGATGATGAGGAATAATACTTTGTGTTTTGATTGTTCCTTATATTTTTAGTTTCATCAATTTTTATATTTTCTTTCGTTTTTCATATTTTATTTATGGAATTTTTATTAGGTTTTACTCTTATTTTTATATTATATTTGAACTGATCATTGGTTATTCATCGACTTTTTTTAATACTTTGTTTGATTTCTAAGTTCAAACTAAAACAAAAAAAAAAGTGTACATTCTTAGTGAAAAAAATAGAGATTGAATATATAGAAGTGCTTTGTTTATTTTAGTTATTTAGAATAAATGTAAGGTTATTAATCCTTATGTTTAATTCTTTCAGAAATAAAGGAAAAAAAAAAAGATTACCTATTCTATTAATCAGATTATTAATCCATATATTCTTGGAATTTGTGGACCCGCGTGTGGGAATTGTTGAATATTAAACAACAACATAGTATTTGATAGAAATTATTTCGAATTTCAATTCTTTGAATCCCTTTTCATTGCGTAATGGAAGCAAGGCAGTTCAAAAAGGCGGTTATGGAAGACTCAATGAAGGTCCAAGAAGTCACCAAGGATGAGAAATACCAAGAAAAAGCTATAGGAATGCATTGGGAAAGCATTGTTGGAAGTCAACATTTTGACATGAAAGTCAACAGTCATGAGGTATGGACCGATGTACAGCCATCGTGTCGAGAGGCATGTACCGTATGTCGAGAAATCATGTACGGAAGGTCGGGTCAACGGCAGCTCCAGAAAATTCAACGGAGAGTGGAGTATGTACCACGAGAAAGTTATCGGGTCGTTAGGCACGTACCGCGGGAAGGCTATCGGGTCATTAGGCACGTACCGTGGGAAGGTTTTCACGTACCACAGGACGAGGCAGACACTTACTGTGGGTCGGGAAATCATGTACTGCGGTTCGAGACAATCATGTACTATGGGTCGAGATTCCATGTACTGCGGGTCGAGGATGTGATGTATGGCAGTCGAGGAATCACATACTATGGGTCGAGATGTTTGTTTAGCGCGGGTCAAGAGTAATACCACTGTGGCTATGTTTTTATAATAGAATAACGAATGTTTTCAGGTTGGTAAATTCCGTGTTATGTGTACCGTTATGGAACTTGATTCATGGAAGCCACAGTGGTATTATTTTTGTTGCAACATATGTAATGATGCCGCGATTCTGTGTTTACCATTAGGTATTATGGATGCTGACTTTCCTAAAAAATATGATTCATTTTGGTGTCATACATGCACGAAGAAAACAGAATCAGTGACTGCAACGTAAATTCATTACATTTATCTTTTTTTCTTATTTTTAGATAGCTTTCATTTGCTATATATAATATATTCATGTTATGTTCAATTTTTTAGGTTAAAGCTGAATTTGCGAATAATAGATTATACTGGTGAGACTAAATATACATTGTCTGAAAGTTTTGCTATGAACTTTTAGGAAAACAAGGAAATGATCTATTAACTGACCGCTCTGGTGAGGTAATACATGGAGGTTGTTTATAGTATAATTCATAATATTTTTGTTTTAAAATTTTTCATCATACTTATAATATTACTTTTATGATCTGCAACGTGTAGATTGAATACCCTGAAAAAATGCCTCTCGCAATCAGTGATTTGTTTGGAAAGATTTTCCTATTTGGCTTCATAGTGGAAAAGCAGAACATTAGCAATGGGTATATCTCATTTCGCATTGGAAAAGTTTGGTCTAACCGAACATTTGAGATGTCTCATATGGTCTAATTCTAATACATTATGAATGGATACTTGTTATTTTTTACTAATGAACAAATTTACTTTATAATAATTACTGCTATTATATATATATATATAAATTAAATTTTTTTATTGTTTTACTTTCTATTTATTTTTATTGTTTGGTAGGATGGAAATATCAAGATTTTAAAAGATAGTAAATGAATTACTGTTTTCACAATTCATTTTAACATTTATTATTTGTTGGAAAGACCAAACGACATCTTTTTTAAAAAGGATGAGTTCGAGTGAAACATATTGGTTCGAGTTCGATTGAAAAGACATCTTTTTAAACCCCAGAATCTGTAAGTATGTGTTCTTTTAGTTGTTGTAATGAACAGTCGCTTTCTTCTTAATCGTAGTTCATTATGTTTCTTTTATAGGCGAATTGTAACTAAATTTTTTTTATTATGTTTGTAATTTAGACAAACTCATCGAGTCTAAATTGTTTTTGTTTTAACATATTAAGTTCTGAAAAAATGGTATCACTACCAAAAGATGTGTTAGTTCAAGTAGTGCAAAATATAGGAAAACACGATTTCAGAGATCTTGGTGCATTCCTTCTAAGTGGACACGACGGCAAAGATGCAATGTATGAAGATGAAGTATTACATGAAGCTAACTTAGAAGAATTCATCAATTTCCCTGAAAAAGTAAATATAGGTACTATATATCGGCCTATATTTGAGAAATGTTTGAATGTAGGAAATAGAACTGCTCAATACTTGGAAGGATTGAGATTTGCAATCAAGATTGGTCCATCTGATGAAAGTATTGCTTTGATGCGTAAGGCAGAGGAACATGTTGTATATGCCAAATTTGTTGTTGGTGTGTTCTCTATATGTTCTGGAAAGTATGATGGCGGTAGGAGAACGCTAGAATTATTGAGTGATGACATCAATAGTCCTCATTTAATCAGACGTTTAGGAGAGACATATATGCGACAAGTATATGCTATTGGTCCACGATTATTGGGATTGTATGAAGAAACGTTCGATTTTCCAGAAGAAGATATCCCAAGATGTAGCATACTAATTTTTTTTCAAACTAATCCTTGTCTTCATTGTTTTATCTATCTATATTTTCATAAAGTTTGTCAGATATCTTGAAAACATAATTATTTTATCAATTAATATTTTAGAATATTTAATCAGGCGTGTAAAGAATAGTTTTTGATATTTGCTTTGATGTTTTATTTAGAAATGTTACAACCTATGTTTTTCAAATAATTGTCTTTAAATCAATGCTTTATGTTTCACGTTTTGAATTGAATATGAAAAATCAGACATTTGGAATTGAAGATTAAACAACAACAAAGTATTGCCTAGAAATTATTTTGAATTTCAATTCTTTGAACCACTTTTCATTGTGTAATAATGTAACCAAGGCAGCTCAAAAAGGCGGCTTAGAAGACTTAAGGAAGGTCCAAGAAGTCACCAAGGATGATAGATGCCAAGAAAAAGCTATAGGAATGCATTGGGAAAGCATTCTTAAGAGTCAACATTTGACAAAAAAGTCAATGGTCATGAGATATGGACCGCGGTACAGCCATCTGGTCGACAGGCATGTACCAGATCGAAAAATTCATGTACTGAAGGTTGGGTCAACGATAGCTTCAAAAAAGTCAACGAAAGTGTAACATGTACCGCGGGAAGGTTTTCACGTCCCGTAGGACGAGGCAGACACGTATTGCGGGTCGGGAGATTATGTACCGCGGTTCAAGACTTTCATGTACCATAGGTCGAGACTCCATGTACCACAGTTCGAGGAAGCTATGTACCGCGGGTCGAGACTCTATGTACAGCCGGTCGAAGACTTCACGTACTGCGGGTCGAGGATTTATGTACCGCGGATCGAGAGGATCGAGTACCGAGTGTCAAGAGTAATATGTACCGTGGGTCGAGACTTCATGTATCGCGGGTCGAGATGGTTAGTCTGACCATACAGTCAACGGTCGGATGAAAAAGTCAACGATTTTGAATTTTCAATATTTTGACTTGGGCTTTTTTTAGGCCATATTCTGAAGGGATTGCGAGTCATGGATGAGCAACCCAACTATTTTTTATCAATTGATGTGTGAAGATATGAAGCTTACAAGATCCAAATAAATAAATTGGACATGTAATGAAATGAATCATTATGGTGTTGATAATGAAATAAATAAATATTCGGTGTGCAAGATTTGTTTATTGGATCAAGAAATGAAACATATGTTTCATTACATAAGTTTTTTTCTTTTCTTTTATACTAATTTTTTTCTTAATAGTTAAATGTTTTTTTTCAAATTAATTGTAATTTAAACTTAAACTAATTATATGTAACATTTACTCGGACCCCCCACGCGCGTACGCGCGGGTCCTCCTCTAATATATATATATATAGAGCATTTTATCCTGAATACCCTCTTCAAGTAAGTATTTATTAGAAATGCCCCCTTGCATACAAGAAAAACATAGAAGGGGCATATGATACAAATAGTTTTGAAAATGGGCTGGATAATTATTTCAAATATATATATATATATATATATTACAAT
This sequence comes from Lepidium africanum, assembly GCA_900406405.1. Taxonomy (NCBI): domain Eukaryota; kingdom Viridiplantae; phylum Streptophyta; class Magnoliopsida; order Brassicales; family Brassicaceae; genus Lepidium; species Lepidium africanum. Next base: position 6,093 of record OVAX01004630.1, on the reverse strand, counting down.
ATAATAATTCATAAATGAATGTATTCATCCTTTCTCTGTTTTTTTTGGTGAAGGGATGGGAGTCAAGCTCCCATTTTATTCATAACCAATAAAAAATTACATAAAAACTTGTGTTGGGTATACAGCCCCAGAAACACCATTATCCAATAAAAAAAGTAATGAATGTGGAATAGAATCAAAAGAATGAAAATCTAATGATAATGTAAACGCATAGTTTGCGAGACCATCAGCTAACTGATTTGCCTCCCTATACACATGCTTGATACGGACTAACCAGTCCCTCGACAAAAAGCCATAGCACAGGCGTGCTAGGAAGGACAAAGGATGAGTGTCACACACCTTTGTCTGATGAATTTCAACCACTATTTTCGAATCTAACTCCAATTCCAACCTCCATATTCGTTTCTCCCAGGCAATGACGAGACCATAGTATACACTCCAAAGTTCTGCTAAGGGTGCAAAGCATATCCCAATATTAAGTGAGAAACCTCCACACCAAACACCTTGACTATCTCGTAGCACACCGCCTGCCGGGGCACAACCTAGATTACCACGTGGAGCTCCATCCGTGTTGATTTTAAACCAACCTTCCCCTGGTGGCTCCCACGAGATTGACCGTATTAGCCTCTGTGGCTTAGGGAACCTAGACTCATGCGTTCAAAAAGTCACTACCACCTCCTCCGAGAGTGACTTAAGGAACTTCACTCGATCCCTGCATTTAGCATTAGACCCAAATACATTTCCGCACCTCAACTTCCATGCCCACCAAATAGACATAGCAAAGAAAACCTACCAATTCCCGTTACCAAATACTACATTCTCTCCAAGATTCAGATATAACCAATCAAGAATCGAAGCTGTGAAAAACCTATCTCGTAAACCATTTGGTACCGTCTGACGCCAAATGCCAAGCATAGCTGGACGGTCACGAAGTAAATGAAGTATTGTTTCTTCACCGCCTCTACAGACTACACACATGCTAGTTGTTGACAAGCGTTGTCAAAACCTCTCCGAATTGGTCATAATTGCTTGGTGAAGACACAGCCATATTAAAAAATGGACTCTTTCTAGGATTTTACACTTCCAAACTCGACCAAATAGTCTGCTCTGATCCTGGCGTGGCTCAAGGTTATGAGTAATTAAGGTATACGCTGATTTAACCGTGAACTGGCCATTGGTAGTTCCGCCCCAAGATGCACGATCTCGACTTCCGGTTATCTCATCAAGAACCACCGACCCCAACTGAAGTTGAGCATGTACCGGAAGAAAGGAGGATAGTTGATTCATTACCCAGCATGTACCCTCTTCCCATAATTCACAAGCTTTCACATCTAAAGATGTTTCTGGTAGGTTCAAAACAGCAACATCCTGAAGAGGAACATCAAGAATCCATCTATCTGCCTAGAAATTTATATCTTTGCCATCACCTGGGATCCAACGAATTCCTTGGAGTATCACCTCAGAGATAACATTCAAAATACTTCATGTGGAGGCCACATTCCCTCATGGATGTAGCCAAGTGCTATCTCGAATCTCAGTTACTTTATACTTTTTCCTTAATACTTGAGCCCATAGACTCACCTTATCATTCAAAAGGCGCCATCCAAGCTTAGCTAGTAATGCTTTCTTCATTGGAGAAGACAAATGAATACCTAATCCACCATCTTGTTTTGGTACACAGACCCTCTTCCAAGCTATAAGATGTTGTTTCATAGTCACCCCCAAACAAAAGCACCTGATATTCAATCTAGCTTCTTAAGAAGGCTCCACGGTAGTGAGATAGCACTCACCGAATGAGCATGATAGAGTTCAAAACCGATTTCGTGAGTGTTACCCTTCCTGATAAGCTTAGACATCGACTTTTCCAACTGGCTAGGCGTGAAGACACTTTCTCCAAAGTCTCCATAAATGTATCTTTGTTAATTCTTTTATGCAAAACAGGAATTCCCAAATATTTCCCCAAGTCCTTAGTCAACTTTATTCCACTCTCTATCGTGATTTGTTGTTCAAGCTCCCGAGACATATTTCCTGAGAAAAACACTTTTGACTTCGTAAAGCTTACTTTTTGACCTGATGCATTATTGAATTTTTCCAGCACCGTTCTAATAACTCAGATCTATTGTACTGACGCTTGTGCAAACAAAATGAGATCGTCTGCAAAACATACATGTGACAAAGCAAGTCCACCTCTAGAAAGTGTAATAGGTTTCCAGCTTTGCTCAGCTACCGAAAGCTCAATCATGTAGCAAAGTATTTCAAGACATAACACGAACAAATAAGGAGAAAGTGGGTCTCCCTATCGTAACCCTCTAGCCGGCTTAAAGGGTTCTGTTTTCTCCCCATTCCAGAGGAGAGTCATTGAAGGACCAGTGGCTGACTGCATGATCCAACTCACCCAAGCTGCAGGAAAATTTGCCGCTTTAAGAGTTTCCTCCAAAAAATCTCATCTCACTCGGTCGTAGGCCTTCTCAAGATCGAGTTTTTGCAACATCCAACCCCTCATACCTTTCTTCCTGCGCATAGAATGGACCGCCTCTTGTACAATAACCACATTATCAAGACTTAACCTTCCAAGGATGAAGCTTGATTGAGTTGGACCAATTAAGGTGGGTATGACACTCTTAAGGCGAGAAACCAACGTCTTTGTGATGATCTTGAATAGAACGTTACAAAGACTTATTGGGCGGGATTGAGACATGCATTCTTGTTTAAGTACCTTTGGAATGAATGTAACAAGCACATCATTTGTTCCCTGTGGTAGCTTCCCTGATGCAAAAAATTCCAACACAAAACGACAAACTGATTGTCCCATAGTTTCCCAACATTCTTGGTAGAAAACCGGTTGGAAGCCGTCCGGTCCTGGTGCTTTAAATTTTCCCATTCTCCGTGCAGCTGTCTCAATCTCTCCTGGGGAGAAAGGTTTCTCAAACACAGCACGTTTCTCACGCGAGAAAGAAGTAAAACCGGCTGTAGATAATGTACTAGCATCCACAACTATATCGCGGTCAGAATACAAGGACTTATAAAAGTTCACCGCCACTCCCTCCAAAGCTACTGAGTCCGAGCACCACTGATCATTATCTTCTAAAAGCATCTCCACTCTATTATACCGTCTTCGAATAACGGTTGAAGTATGGAAAAAATTGGTATTATGATCACCAATTGCTATCCATTTCTCCCTTGCCTTCTGAAACCAAAGCAATTCTTCTTGTTCCAGTACTAAGTCCAATTCCCTATTCAAGTGATCATCCTTCTCAGGAAGATTGTCTGTCTGCTGTACCGAAAGCAAACGTTGTGTCTCTTCAAGTCCTTGCATTAGTTCATTCTTTCGAGCATTGGTATTACCAAAAATTTCTTTATTCCATTTCCGTAGTTTCTGTTGTAAACCACCAAGAGCTTGAGGAGTAGATAAACTACTGTCCCAGGATTGATGAAGGAGTTCTTTAAATCGTTCATGTTTAAGCCAAGTGGCTTCAAACCTGAATGGTCTCTGACTTGGATTCCTAGAAACATTTGGTGAGAGTTGTACATAGAGAGGTGTATGGTCAGAAGATAGAAAGGGAATATGTTTTACTGAAGCATCCTGCCACCGCAATCTCGCCTCAGCACAACAAAAAATACGATCCAATCTTTTTGCCACATAAGAATTCTCCATATGACCACGACGCCATGTGTATCGGCTCCCCTGGAAACCCATATCAATGAGAGAAAGTTGATTAATCCAGTTGCTAAACATGACTGAATCTGGAGACAATCTTGCATTACCACCAACCCGCTCATCTAGTATCACAATGGTATTGAAATCGCCTCCAATAAACAACGGTCCTCTAACATTGTCAATCACAGTCTGTAATTGCTGCCACAGACCACTTCGACGGCTCACCGAAGGGGCTGGGTAAACCACTATGAGGTTTATAACACCCACACTATCACCAATTGTAACGTGAATAATTTGATCAGATGAACCCATCACCTTCATATTACCCACCCTAGAGCGCCATAGAATCCAGAGCCCCCCCACATGACCTCTTGGATCAACTTTGAAGGAATTATCAAACCCCAAGCCTTGACAGATGCGATTAGCATTACTGCCGCCAGCATGAGTCTCAAACAGAGCTAGGATATTTGTATCATACTTCTTTAAATTATATCTAATCGATCTTCGGAAATTGGGTTTATTTGCCCCATGACAATTCCAAAGTAAGAACTTTATCATCAAATAATAACCAGGGAATATAAGGACTGCCGGGGACCAACATTAATCCACCATCTCTGCATTCGTCTCACATGGCGACGATGCAACCACAAGTGCATTCTCTGATGAAGCAGGTGAAACTGGAGGAAGAACTGCCATCTCCTTCTCCGTTGAAACATCTTTCCGACTTGAAGTAGGAGATTCATTCTGAGCGTGCCTTCCTCTCTCCACCATAAAGGCTCCACTATTATGACATTCAGACCCAGACTCAATTCGTAATCTCTTCCCTGAAGAAGATAGTTCCACCTCGTTCATTAGCGGGCCAAAAATAAGGCCTCTAACTGGCCCATTCTTCTTGACTTGTTTGCTTTTACCCATTAGTACTTTCGACCCAATAGCATCACTGCCCTTAGATGATCCATTTTTCATTTCCTTAAGGTTGGGCCGTGGGCTTTGCTTAACTTTATTTATGTGAGACCCAACTCGAAACTCCTTCTTACTAAGTTCGGCCTTCTCCTTATTTTTCTGTGAGAACGAAAAGATATTTTCCTTATTCGCCACCAAAAAATTTGAATTATTACTTACTGCACAAGTCATATCCCCCTTCTCCAGGTTTCTAGATCTGTTGGATATTCTAATATTATCGAAATCCGTAGAAATCGGAATATCCCTTAAATTACGCTCCATTGATTCCTTAACCAGATGTGAGTCTTTCGGAATTGACGCTACTGGAATATTCTTCTTCTGACCAGACCTCCCAACCATTGTAAACCCATCTCCCTCCACCGAATTCTCAACAGACGCTGGCAAATCAGCTGTAGCAGGGAATACCGGAGCAGTCGTCTTCACCGAAGTAGGACATGATCGGATTAAATGTCTGTAAAGTCCACAGCCATAACAAATGGTATTCAAGCCCTCATAATCAAAGAAATACCTTTCACCATTCACAATAATTGATCCTTTTAGAGCTTTCCGTAAATTCACTTCAACACAAATTCTAGCAAATTTAGCTCTTTCAAAGCCTGAAGTATTCATATCCACCTGAATCGGTCTACCAATCCCCTCAGTAATGCTTAATAGAAGTGCCTTATGGTAGAAGTTGACAGGAACATCAATAAGTCTAACCCATACAGGCGTACGGCTAATCTCATCACTCCTTGGATCAAAATCCGGAGTCCAGGACTCGATAAGAATGTAATTCCCAAAGACCTTCCACGGTCCTTCGCAAAATATGAATAGGGACGTGACTACCCAAAACCTTGGCTACCATACAATTTTTCCAGACCTTATTCATCTCTTCAAAGACCAGTGGTTCCACCGACACCACAGCCTCTCCATCCTCACCGTTTGGGAACGTAACTTTAACGTTATCTTTAATGAATTTATCTGCAATTAGACTTTCAGGGGCCAACAAATCACCAACACTCGAACCTCTAACCTTCGATGCCCAAAAAGAACCCTTATCAGGAGGGTCATTAGGCGGAGGACTCTTGTCAACCAAATCCACCATCTCTCATCCCGATCACTTGAAATCGCACAAATTTCGCAAAAGACAATCAAGCAACCTAATTATATCATTTAATAACTTGGTTTTTCTTTTCATTATATCATTTGAAAGTGTAGTTTTTGTTTTTCTTGTTTATGTTTGTTTGTTTTGTATTTTGTAGAACCGTGAAATTGTTGAGTTCAGAGTCTTTTTATATAAATAATTTTGTGTTGTATATGTGGATGAATCAGATTATGGTTGATTTTGAAGTATTAATTTCTCATTCACCATATGTTTTTATTTGAATATAAATTAATATTTTGAACGTTATTGCAATAAAAAAATTATCAATTAATTTCATATAACACACAGATATGTTTACTTTATCCTACGTTCACATGAAAAATATTAA
>OVAX01004629.1:0-12392 GCA_900406405.1 Lepidium africanum | reverse complement strand
ACAACTATTGCATATTTATCTAGAGATTTAAGTGACAAAATTCACATGTATATATATACCGCTGGTTCCGTAACCGTTGGGTTCGCCATAAAACGTAGCTCCGGCGATAGACCAATCAGAATCGCCGATAGTGACAGCTGAAATATTGAGTTTCTTGGGGCTAAAGGAATGAGTTAAGTTAAAACAAAGAGAAGTTAGAAAAAAGAGTAAGTTCATAATCATGTAATATCGCTTTGCAACAAGAATTGCCATTGTGATTAATGTTTAAATGATAATAAGGATGAGTAGTGATACTCTAAGTATGTGTACTTATAGGCATTTTAATGGGAAAATTGTCCACTAAACATTGAACTTACAAAATCCGGCTCATTAAATATTAAAATCCGAATTTGATTAATTTAAGGTTGACTTTTGAAAAATATCAAATTAAAAGTTTCTCTTAAAAAAAATTTGAAAGCCAAATCGATTTTTGAAAACAACATATCAAACCGATGAATTTGAACTCATTTTGAAAAATATAGAAAATCAAGTTTAGGGATTCTTTAAAAGGAAAATAAGAAGTGAATCAAATTTTCAAAAATCGTTTCGGTTTTCAAATTTAGAAAATTTTTGATTTGATATTATCAGAATGTTTAATTGACCGAGTAACTCCAAAATTTGATGTTTTTCAAAAGTTAACTTTAAATTGGAAGTTTAATTGGCCAAATCTAAATTTTAATATTTTATTAACTGGATTTTGTAAGGTAATGTTTAATCGACAATTTTCCAGAATTTTAACTAATCAAATCCCGTGAACAACTCTATCTAATACGTCCAACTGTTTTAAGCCATGTGTCGACTTGTCTAAAATTTGGCGTAAATTTAGTGTCGACGATTCACTTAAGTCAAGTTAATATTATAATATTTTAATACAAAGTCGTCGTGAATCCCATGAATTAATTTTTGAAATTATTTGCATAAGTTTATAAGATTGGTAATAAAATAAAATACGTTACAAAATTCAATTAGAATTTAATGATGCATATTCGGCCCACGCAATATAACTTTAGATGATGAGAAAAAATATCACTAAACCAACCGTACTATAAGAAAGCCCATGCACTTTAGATACAGAGCTCACATGCAATTAACTATCCTAGAAAAATGTTTTATATCTTAGTTTTGAACAATTCTTATAACAAATTAGAGCAGATTATCATGTGACTGAAACGCAATCCAAGAATAGTACAAAAAATACTCATCAAAGTTGTAAAACTTATTCAATCATACTAAAAGTAAAGAGTTTCGTTAATTTTTTTCTTTTTTCTTTATGCTATTAATAGGATCTGATCTATAGTCAAATTATTTATACAGGAGCTGATGAGATTTGAACTCACTACCTAGTGTCAAGCTAGATCAGGGGCAAGCCAACTGGATCACCTGCTGCTTGGCGTTTTGTTATTATTTTCTATAGTGTTTTCTTTGTTGTATATTTAAATAATTATTAAGTATTTCAATCCAATATAAGTAAAACTAAACCTGTCCAAACCCATCAAAAAACTTTTCGTAACTGTTTTCATGGTTTTATATTACATTTCATCGGCCGAACCATATGGCAAAGACAAATCCTTGTCCAATCTTCTTCACCTTTATCCAGAAATCGGTTTAGTCCTTTGTGCTAAACCCGGTTTCAACAGTTGGCGTTGTCTGTGGGGAAGACATTGAAGGAATCCTTAACCTAGGAGTGAAGAGGATCTACGCGGGAAGAATGGTTGAAGACGAAATCGCCATTAACTCACCAGATCGAAAGGAGACGAATCTCCAAGACAACAACAATGATCCACCAATTGGGTCACCTTTGAACTCAGTTCAAACACAGGGAGAAGTCCGCGTTAACTCCCGAGAACATACGGAGCTTCCCGGTTCACCTCAAGGACCATCTTCAATTGAAAACATGTTGCGTAATATGAAGCTTATGACAAGCGAAACTCGGAGAGGCTCGATAGGATAGAGTCTCGGCTAAACGGAGAAAGCTCTCCAGCAGCACCAAACAACAGGGTCGATGAAGGAGTGATCGCAAGTGTCCAGCGAAACCAGTTTGGAGAGGTGCCGAGTCCGAATACAAACAATGTAGTCGGACAAGAACAACTTGAAGCTCAGCAAGCACTGGGGCAACCGGCGTCGACAATGATGGACGCAACGGTAGTATACAGGATAATGGAAGACATGAGGTCGCAATTCCATCAAGCTACTAGTTCAGCGCCAGAGATTGAGAGAATCTTGGCCCAAGCTTGGAACTCGCCCTTCGTGGCAAGATTGAAGAGAGTTTCGGTCAATAAATTATCGAGAATCCGATGCCCCTTATACGATGGGACAACTGATCCAATTCAGTTTATGAGCGCCTTCAATGTCATGATGAAAAGAGTAACCTATAATCCGGAGCAAGAAAATTTGGCGTACTGTCAGCTATTTGCCGAGAATCTCACCGGTGATGCTTTGACATGGTTTACAAAGTTACTAGTGGGATCAGTCCATAATTTCACTCAACTTGCCGAACTCTTCATGAAGTAGTATGCTATGTTCGTCAATCAAGACACCTCGACTGCCGAATTGAGGTCTCTGAAGCAAGGATTTGACAAATCCTTTAAATTGTATCTCGGATGGTTTAAGAAGATCCTGACCAAACCAAAGTCAGCGATGATATAGCAATCGAAGCTCTCAAACCGGAATGGTCAAAGATGAAGCCCTACGACGAGATCTTTTCGTCAATAGACCCAATACCATCTCGGACGCTCTATGCAGGGCATTGCGCCACGCGGAATATGTGGAGGAAAAGCAAATCCTCTCCAAAATCCAAAGGACCACAAAGAAACTGGGTCCAGAGAAGCAAAAGTCGAGCACCAATAACTAAGGCAGCATAACTACAAGGGGAAGTACAATTCGGCTAATGCTTTTCAAGTCAAAGAAGGAGAAAACCCGACAAGAAGAAAATTGTTCAACAACACGTACAACCGAAACGAGTACCTGTGGTTTCCATAACAGAACGGGTCATGCTACCTTAAAATGCAAACAGTTGTACCAACTGCTCGCTCAAAAGTACAGTAAAGGAGAAATTAAACTCTCGAAAGAAGAAGCCAAGAAGTTTAAAACACAAAATTGACAAGAGGCAGAGTTGCGAGAAGCAGCAAGCAAAGCAGTAGGCCAACCAGGAGGCAATAAAGATAACTCAAACGACAAAAACAGGATGATGAAGTCGAAGATGATAACATTGCAAGGGTAAATGTTTCGGTAATCATGGGAGGATTACAATTCTGCGACGACACAATACGAACAATCAAAAGATACGAAAAAGGTTGTTGCAGCAGTCAATCTTGAGCCAGACAACTAACGCTTTGGGACGATGGATTCAGAAGTAACTTTCACGGTAAGAGATGCAGAAGAAGTGACCTTCCCACATAACGACCCTCTAGTCGTAAAACTACGAGTAGTCGATTGCGACGTGTCTCAAATCCTCATCGACACAGGAAGTTCGGTAGACTTGATCTTCAAAGAAACACTGGAGAAGATGTCACATCCGGATCTTTGACCTAAGCCCGTGGATAGATCGTTAACCGCGTTCGATGGAAGTACAATCAACGCAATCGGAACTGTCAAGCTGGCAGTCCGAGTTGCCGGAATAACGAGATGGGCCAAATTCTTGGTTGCAGATAAGCCCCCTATTTACAACATAATCCTTGGAACACCTTGGATTCACTCGATGCAGGCAATACCGTCAACCTATCACCAATGCGTGAAAATCCCAACAAGTAAAGGAGTTTACACCTTACAAGGTGACAAGACTATGTCCCGAACATGCTTTATTGCCGAGTTAAAACTTAGAAATAAGTCATGCATGATCACGACAACTATTAAGAAGAAAGCACTATTGGAACCTCCCATTCCAGAGAAGTCAGACCAGTCAAGCGTCGAATTCGTCAACATCGACTTGACTGATCCATCTAAGTGTGTGAGCATCAGAATCAATTTGAGCAAGCCAGTTCAAGAAAAGTTGATCCAACTCCTGGAACAGAATGTGATGACATTCGAATGGACAGTCAAAAACATGCTTGGAATTGATCCGAAGATAGCTAGCCATAGACTCAACGTCGATCTAACATATAAGCTCATTAAACAGAAGAGAAGAAAGCTCAATCCCGAGAGGACTAAGGCCGCAATTGACGAAGTTAAGAAGTTAACTGAGGCCAGGTCAATTATCGAGGTTCAGTATCAAGATTGGTTAGCCAACCCCATGGTCGTTCCCAAGAAAAATAGGAAAAGGAAAGTATGCGTCGACTTTACGGATCTAAACAAAGCTTGCCCAAAGGATAGTTTTCCACTACCAAACATTGATCGAATCGTTGAAGCTGCAGCAGGGAATGAGCTTCTGTCATTCATGGATGCGTTCTCGGGATATAATTAAATTCGAATGCATCCAGAAGACATGGAGAAAATATCTTTCATCACAGAGCGAGGCACATATTGCTATAGAGTAATACCATTTGGCTTTAAGAAAGCCTAGTCAATAAGATCATGTCGATAAGATGTTCGCAGAACAACTCGGATAAACGATGGAGGTCTATATTGACGACATGCTAGTCAAGTCATTAAAGGCGGAAAATCATGTCGATCACCTGGCGAGATGCTTCAAAACATTGAATGAATACTAGATGAAGTTACATCCAGCAAAGTGTACTTTCAGAGTGACTTCAGGAGAATTTCTATGATAAATCCTTACTCGGAGAGGAATTAAAGCAAACCAGAAAAAAATAAAGGCGATCCAAGAGATACCTTCTCCGAAAAGCAAAAGAGAAGTTCAAGGCTAACAGGACGAATTGCGGCGTTAAATCGGTTCATTTCACACTCAACAGATAAATGCCTCCCATTCTACAACTTGTTACGGGGAAACAAGAAGTTCAATTGGGACAAAAACTGCGAGAATACTTTTTCGAGTTGAAAGAATATCTATCAATAGCTTTAATTCTTGCCAAACCTGAAGATTGAGAACAGTTGTATCTCCACATAGCAGTCTCCTCATCAGTAGTAAGCAGTGTGTTAGTCAGAGACGATAGAGGAACCTAGTATCCGATTTGTCTGTACTCGCAAATCCTTGGATGAAGCGGAATTAAGATATCCGACTTCCGAGAGGCTCGCACTTACAGTATTGACTTCGGCAAGGAAACTACACCCCTACTTCCAGTCACATATTATCATAGTATTGACAAATCACCCGCTACGGACAATCCTTCATAGCCCGAATCAATCCGGAAGATTGACAAAGTGGGCCATCGAATTAAGTGAGTATGATATTGAATACAAAGGGAGGACAAGTGCAAAATCCCAAGTCTTAGCTGACTTCTTAATCGAATTAGCACCAGAGTTGGAGCCATCTGAGTCTGAAAATATAAGCAAAACTTGGATGATCTACGTGGATGGATCGTCTTCACAACATGGATCCGGGGTCGGAATTCGACTCGAAACACAAACATGGGAGATATTAAAACAGTCTTTCCAACTTGCCTTTCCAACATCGAGCTATGAAGCCAAATACGAACCGCTCATAGCGGGAATCAGGTTAGCGAAGGAGGTCAGAGCCACTGAAATAGAATGTTACTGCGACTCACAACTCTTGGAAGCATATCTTAAAGTCAACGGAGGTTACGACACAAGGAATGACATAATGGAAGCATATCTTAAAGTCTTCAAAGAATTGACAAAATATTTTAAGTTTCGAGTGAATAAAATCGCCTGGTCAGAGAACACTTCAGCAGATGCTCTAGCAGCCTTGGTATCCACAACAGATCCAGTTCAGAATAGGATCATCCCAGTGGAAAGCATTGAACGGCCAAGCATCACATTACCAAAAGGAGATAGTGCACTCGTAACAACAATCTCCGATAACATAAATGATTCTGATACCGAGATGGTAGACGCAGAGCAAGAAAGCGAACCAAAAGCTGATTGGCGAGATGAAATACTCGATTACATAACGACTGGAAAAACCCCAGAAGACAGATGGGCGGCACAACTTAATGGAAAACTATTTCGCCGAAGTGTAAATGGAACTCTCCTAACTTACATTCATGGAAATGAAGTTAATGAGATCATAATGAAGACACATGACGGAGCCGGAGGAACCATAACGGCGAAAGGACTCTCGTGCACAAAATCCAAACTCTAGGGTACTATTGACCGACGATGGCAAAAGATTGTGCAGATTACGCAACAAAGTGCGATAAGTGCCAAAGACATGCACATATTATCCATGCCCCAACTAAAGAATTGACCTCGGTAGTAATATCATATCCATTTATGCAATGGGCAATGGATATAGTCGAACCATAACCAGCATCTCGATAACAGCGCTTCATGATAATAATGACCGACTATTTCTCGAAGTGGGTAGAAGCGAGTCTTTTCTCACATCAAAGACAAAGACGTAGTGAAGTTTGTATGGAAGAACATAATATATCGACATGGGATTCCTTAGAGATCGTGACATACAATGGATCTCAGTTCATCTTGGCGAAATTCACCAACTTCCGAGTTAATAAATCTACTCCAAGGAATCCACAAGGAAACAGACAGGCGGTAGCCATGAATAAGCAGATAATAGATGGAATCAAGAAAAGCCTGACGGAAAAGAAAGAAAATATGGCCTCTGAATTGGTTGGAGTACTTTGGTCACATCGTACAACTCCGAGACATCCAACAGGACAGACTCCCTTTTCCTTATCTCACGGGATGAAAGCATTAGCCCCGGCGGAAGTGGTTGTCCTAACTTTACACCGATAATGTTTCCCCGAACATGAAGACTCCAATAGTCAAGCGATGGAACAAAGTATAGACGATTTGAAAGAAGAGTGAGACGAAGCACTTCTCCGAGTTCAGAACTATCAACAATAAGCGGCAAAATATTATAACAGAAAAGTTCGAGGATGGTATTTTACAGTTAGAGACTTGGTCTTCTGAAAAGTGTTCGAGAACACTGCGGAACTTAATGACATGAAATTGGGCACCAACTGGGAAGGCCCTTACATAATTTGTGAAGTCGTAAGAGCGGGAGTCTACTAGATCGTGACAATGGAAGGCAAGATGATTCCACGCAGTTGGAATTCCATCAACCTCAAGAAGTACTGCTACTAACAATTGCCTACTTGGCGCACAAAAGTGCATCTCCAAAAAAAAAATGAATAAAACATGTAATCAGAATTACGTCTTGGCTTGATCCCTGCAGGGGTACGTAGGTAGCCTTCAGGTGCAGCTATAACTAAATAAAATTTTTATAAGTTCCCTTCTCAGGTCGTAAAAAAGGGAGAGACCGAGATCTCCACTTAAAAAATGAAAAGAAGTCGAGCCTTAAAATCTCGCCGAGTTTGAAAACTCGTAAAAATTTTCCTTTTTTTCGTCAAAAAAAAAGAAAAGAATAAGGGTTACATTACGAAACGAGATTGAATTCTCACAAAATTTGAAGATGAGTCTTAAAATCTCGTCNTTACATTACGAAACGAGATTGAATTCTCGCAAACAAAGATGAGTCTTAAAATCTCGTTGGGTCTTAAAATCCCGCTCAAATCAGCCGAGTCTTAAAACCTCGCCGAGACAAAATTCTCAAAAATAATAGAGTTAAAATTTGAAACTCCAGTAAAACCGAGATTAACTCTTGTAACAAAGTCTTTGGCAAAAATAGAATCACTAGCATACGGAAACGAGATTTGAAATCTCGTTGGGTCTTAAAATCCCACTCATATATGCCGAATCGTATAGGTTTGCTGAGACGAGATTCTCAAAAATAATATAATCAAATCTAAAAGCCGAGATCGATTTCTCGCAAAACGATCTAACTCTCACACTTTACCAAGATCTTATTCATGTCAGAATCTTCAAAGAAACGAACAGAAACTTAACTCTAAGAAGGGAAGAATATGCTTTTCTTTTAAACATTTCGACATTTTATCCTATTGGAATGAAAGGAAATATTAAAAAGGTTGTTTCCGAGATCGAACTTCTTACAACACTTAAATTGAGTCTTAAAATCTCAGCTTTAAAACGCCAAACAGTGAAACTCCCTATTTTCTAACAATCGGGATCGAACTCTCAAACTTAGGGAGGAAACTTAGCTAAACGCGAATACAAGAAAAAGATTTCGGGAATTAATCCTCATAATTTTTCTTTTTATTTCATGTTTACTATTCAATCCTTTACAAAGTTTATAATTCGAATTACGAGAACGATTTTCATTAATAACGAATTCCATTACACATGAAAGCAAAATTAATTACAAAGTTAAATTCCGACAACGAGAAGTGAAGAACAACTTCTAAAACGCCGAGACCACAACTACCAAGAATCAAAGACATGACTCTGAAAAAGCTAATCGGCGGTAACAAGAAATCAAAGAGATGACTATTAAAAAATACAAGGATTCAGACAAGAAAGAGATAGATCAATCTTTGGTCTGATCATTGATCTGAGACGCTTCCCTGATCTCGAAAATGGGAACAACCAAGTCTCCGGGATGTATCGGAGTCAAGTTCTCCCGATTGACGATTCCCTTGAACTCGTCCAACTTGGCAGTCATCAGCTCGGACACCACTGCCGGAATGTTCACACCGCGGTTAGAAAGCAGACGAAGAACATTCATAGACCCAACATATTGGGCGTACGATAACCGGGTTTCCAAATTCACGTCCAAGTTGTGAAAGCGAGCGCTAATCCGGTTAAGACACTCAAGTAGCTGAACACGAAGATCGTTGTAGATCTTCTTCTTCTCGTCATTGATGAGCTGGCCAAGTTGTAAGTCAAATTTCTCCTTGATGGAGTCTAACTCGGTCTACAGCTTTTGAATTTTATCATTCGCCTTCTCATTGGACTTGAAGGTGTCTCCATGGTCAGCCTCGGCGTACTTAAGCGTCTCGGTCAAGACTGCGTTCTACTCAGTCAAATGCAGGACATTCTCCCATTTAATGTTCAACTCGTCACGAAGACGAGCATCATCCTCCTCAGCGGCGGTGACCCAAGATCGAGCCTCAGCCGTTTCTAATTGGTTCTGGCCAGCCCGGCCAGTAGAGATTTGGTTTCTTCGGGCATTTCTGCCCGAATTAGCACGGGATCTCTCCCGCTGGAACATAACACCGTTAAGGCAAGTGATAAACTGCAGAAAGGAGATATTTTAGTCAGAAAAGATTAAATACAAAAAATTTTCAAAAGGAACTCGGAAGATGAGTTACCCGAAACAGCAAGTAGGCAACTTCTTCATACTCCTCTCGATTCTCTATCCAGTCTTGATTAGGGAGAAGCTCTAGCGTCATCCTGAACTGACGCATCAGATCAGCGCACTCCATCCAAAACTCTATAATCAGTCTAGAGTCGGAGTGGTCGTGGACAAAGCGGAAGTCGGGAACTCCTCTACTTCTCCCATGAGAGGCAGTAGCAGCCCCAGAGCGAGTAACCACTCCAGGAGATGAAATAGTCAAGGGGTCCACTCTCGCCCTTTTTGGAAGTCGTGCAGAACCACGACCAGAAGACGAAGGGACCTCAACAATAACTCTAGGAATCGGAGCAGTGGTGGAGCGAGTGACTCTACAAGCTCCACCAGAAGGACGAGTGTCAATCTTGTCCAAAGCAGTGTTAAGACTATCTTCAACGTTTGGAAGTTTGAAGTCATCGAAACCCATTTTAAAAAGTTTGAAGAAAGTTCAAAAACACGAAGAAAAATTCAAAGTCGGAAGAAAATTCAAGAAAAATTCATAGCAATTCGGAAGAAAACTTAATAAAAAACAGATGAATGCTAAAAGACGGAGATGGTGCGGTATTTATAGGAATTTACCGGAAGCCAAAACGACTCCAAACGGTAATAATTACTCAACGGGTGAAAATCAAGGAAATCGTTCGAATACCCCAATCGCAGAAGTGACACATGGACCGAAGATTCCAGAAGCAGGTAACTTTCCGACTCAAAAATTTCGACTTGAATTTTCCGAGTCTGGAGGGGGGACAATTGTTGGAGGTGGATCCGAGATCCTACTTTGGTCCACGGGAAACAATGACCAAACACGCCTAGTGTTCAACTCGGGAGAAATGCTTAAAGTCTCAACTCAGACATTCAGTCCATGTCGGAAGAATTCCTTCTCGAAAACGTGTCGAAGCTTTAAGGAAGTCGGACGAAGAAATGTATATTTTCTTATTCCGAAATGGAAAATTTTTGGAAATCTAGCTAGAATCTTCTAGATAAGACCAAATCTAACAAATATGTATATTTTCCTTATCTTAATCTATTTGTAACCGCCTCTATACTCTATAAATAGAGGAGGAGATCCTCCAAAAAGAGGATCGACTCTTACGTGAACACTAAGCAATAAGAGCAACTCGTCAAAACATTCATCTTGCAAAGAACTCTTACTCTTCAAATCTCGAAGGATCCTTGCCCAATCTTCTTCACCTTTATTCAGAAATCGGTTTAGTCCCATGTGCGAAACCCGGTTTCAATAATTAGGACTCAAATTTTAATATTAGCGATATCACTTATTTTAATTAATTTTTTACATGTAATGATTTTAGTATTTTCTTGTTCAACAAATTTTCCAAATTTGGAACAAGTTCTTTCTTCACAATACAATGTATTTTATCACCCTAAAAGGTATATCAATTACTTAGAAGATATTTTTAATCATTATAAAAATATTCAAATATATAAATTATTAGTAACATACCTTGAAATCACAAAGAACTATATCAATGATTTGACCATGTTTTTTTAGTGTATACCTTCCAGAGTTTCAGAATTTTAACTTTAATCTTCCAAGTTTCTTTGCAAAGTTTCAACGAATAAATTTATGAAAAAGACATGATTAATGGAAACAAAAATCGAGAGAAAAAAGACTGCTAAATTCATTGAGAGTTAAAAAAGGTAGAACTCGTTGATATTATAAAAAATGTATTGGGATTCTTCTTAAATAGATTTCGGTTAATATTTTTCCTCTTAGGATTAAGAATATCTTTTGTTTGATTTTTCCTAAATATAAGGGCTTACGATTATGAATACCTCAATACTTTTTGGTTGTTTTGTATTGTGTTGTCCAATATAAACATACAAACCAATTTAAACAAACAAAACTAAAACTATCGAACCTATTACAATAAAATTAACTGAAAGTAAAACACATAACTTGTTTTAAAAGGTCTTATCAAAACGTAGGACAAATTAAGTAGTTTAAAAATTCCACAAATCAAAACAAATTTAAACAATCGAAACTATTAATTAAAATTAAAACACATAATTTGTTTTAAAAGGTTTTTATCAAAATGTATGACAAATTAAATAGTTTAAAAATTCCACAAATTTAAACAATCGAACCTATTACAATAAAATTAATTGAAATTAAAACAAACTAATTTGTTTAAAAAAGGTTTTATCAAAATAAAAAAAATTAAGAATTAAAAAATCGACCAATCAAATTAAATCAAGGAAATTTTAAAAAAATTTATAATTCTAAAGGATACTAAAAATCTTAACGCTACGGTTTTATTATATATAAATATTGGTTAGAGATTCCTTTTTAAACCAACAAAAATCAAATCTCAATTGGCTAAATTTTCTTTTTTTAACAAGCAAAATTCAAATCTTAATTGGTTGAAGTTTAAACTGATGAAAATTAATTCTTAATTGGTTAAAGTTTCTTTTTTAATTGTATGTTCTAATTGAAATTGAATTAAAACAAATAATTATTTTTTAAAAATAATTTTATCTAAACAAAAATATATATTAATTAGTTAAATTAAATCAATTAATCAAAACAAATCAAAAGATTTAAAATCTCTATTATATTATTACAAATATACAGAAAATTTTATTGCTATGGTTTTATTATAATAGAGATAATGAAATAATTAAATGTAAATATTCTAATTGTTTATAAGTCAGATTATTAGTTAAGTAATGATCTATTTGCATAAAATATTTTTTTTTTGTGCCTACCAAATTTCTTTCATGGAAATTTTTCAAAGAAGCTTTTATATGATAAATTAACATTACAAATTCTGATATCATACTTATCAAAAAATAATTATTGCATTTAATGTTATAGTGATTTTTTATTTATAATTTATAAACACGGTTAATAACTTATAAAATATTAAATATTACAAAAACCTGATAAAATTTTAATTAACTAAACAAATTTATGGTTTTTAGTGTAAAATTGAATAAACCAAAAACTGACACTATCCAAACCAAACCAAACCATTATATATATATATATATCTATATAGTTTAAATATGGTAGATATTTTTTATTAACCGTAAAACCAAATAAACCAAACACTACAAGAAAACATGCATTTAGCGACTGAATATTGTGACTGAAAAATTCAGTCGC
>OVAX01004628.1:0-12393 GCA_900406405.1 Lepidium africanum | reverse complement strand
AAAACATGGGATAGATGATTATTTCTGTTGTGAAAAGTCTTACCTTTTGTGTTTTGGGATCCTATCCCAGTCCCGTATTTTGGATGATCACAGTGGGAGAAAATACGATAGTATGGTCAGGCTGGTCCATGTTAAGTACTGGAGGCCACACAAATTCCATGAGTCCAGCCTTGTCTACACCTCTCCACTGTCTAAAAAAATTCCGCTCTACCTCTTCGTTGGCGAGTGCTTTCATGGGTTTCATCTCGCTGCAGAGGTTCTCAGCAAGTTCAGAATGGATTTTTGGGTGCACAATTCTCTTAGTTGTGGCGTGAAAGAGTAGGGCATCCTTAGTGAAACAGGCACCAGAACCCCATTTACCCTGACAAGTGGGCACTTCCACTGCCTATTACTAGCCACTGGCATCATCATTCTCCTAATCTCCGCAAAAAATTTGGAATGAGATCTTTGGTATTCATTGTTTCCCGGCTTTCATCACTGCTCCCATCAAAGTCATAATCAGCACTTGATTCATCGAAATAGTATTAAACTTGTTTTTTTCATTTGGCAGTCATGTTTGTTGTTTTGGTTTGAGTTTAAGAGAGATTTAAGAGAAGTTTAAGAGAACGTTTACAAAAATGGTGGGAAGTTTATGTGAATGTTGATAGAAGTTGAAGAGAATGCTGAGTGGAAACCCTAGAAGTGTATATTTATAGAGAAAGATGATGATATTAGGATTCGGGTTATTTAACTATGGTTAGGGTTATTAACTGCTAGTTACTGAAAAGACACCTCTTATGGTTAGGTCTAGTAACTGCTGTCAATAAATATACTATTAGGGTTTCCGATAAGTAGCTAACCGTCACGTCTTAGGGGAACTAAATAACTAGGGTTAATTTGATAACCAATACGTCTTACATAAATAAATGTAAATTGCAATAAAAGACATGTATCTATGGTTAGTAACTGCTAATCATTAAATATGATATTAGGGTCAGTAATAGATAACAACCATCGAAAATCACAAAAGGCAGATAACCATCACATCTTACATAAATAAATGTATATTGCATGAAAAAAATCAACCATTAAAAGTTTCTCAGAATAAAATATATTTAAATTATTTTAATTGAGGACGCGTCAGTCAGAGTGGAGACAGCTATCTGGTGAGGTAGGCAAATTTTAATTAGTTTAGGCCGACACACATGTACTTCATGTACTTCTACACATACTTTTTTGTACTTCTGTCCAGATTTTAACATGAAAACCAAAGCTGAAAATAACATGAACGACCCAAATAAAATATGCTTTAGGTGATGTTTTAATTGTAGTTCGTTTCTTGGGCTTTTGGTTCGTATTTCATGTTTCAACCTATGAATAGGCCAAAGAACATTTATAAAATTTTTAACACGACATCAAATACTAGTACAAGTACAAATGGGTAAAATATAATTAAAGAAATTTCATGTTCTGCTGAAATTAAAATATTGATACATCCGGTTGTTCTTATTTCGCTTATAACTCGTCATTCTCCGCTTAGAACCCTCACCTCCCAATTTAAATCTAGTTTCTTGCAGTCTTCCCTTTCTTTTGGGGTAATTTGTAGGTAATGTACATTTTGCTGCGATGTCAGCTGGAATATCCCAAGTATCATGATGTGGAACCTGAAAAATCGTCTCCAGATATGCCAACGACCACACCTCTATCAAATAGTACTTAGAGCACAAGTCAACTACACTCACATTGTTCGTTGTATGCGCACATGCTATTGCATGGACACAAGGATATTGGTCCATATCAAAACGCTTGCAATCACAGGTTTTTTTAATCAAGGACACCGCGTAAGTTTTGTAATCACGTCCAGTGACAGTATAATCACCTTCATATGAGTTGTTCACCTCGACTTTTAAACTTGTTGCTTCCAGACATGTAAAATGAAATTCATTCTCCACAACATGCACCAGCTTCGCTAATTTCGGGGATTCACTTGCTGTCTTCCTATATTTTTCAAACCATTATGATATTTTCCCTTTAATATTGTCAAACATAGTTAGAAAGGCGTACTTCTGTGCGCTGCTGAGAACACCATTCACAGATTCAACATTGTTTGTTGTACATATGTTATAAAGTGTTCCGGGAAAAAGACATCTTGCCCACCTAGACTCGTCCACACTTTGACCCAAATACTCAGCTACTTTCTGATACTTTTTCTTGAAAGCCTCATACTCCTTCCAGAATTCACCCTCGGTATATATCTGAGCTATCTCTCTGAATTTCTTCGCAACATCTTCTTTGTTTACGTCAGAAGGTTTTTTTCCATCATTCTGGGACATATGGTACACACAATAAACATGTTGTGCCAATGGATACACATAAATAATTGCCTTGATTAGACTTGGAGTTTTGTTACTTATGAATACCAACTTATCTGAGTCTAGCACAACACTATTCAGCGTACTAAAAAACCAGTTTCAATTGGCATCTTTCTCC
Source organism: Lepidium africanum (assembly GCA_900406405.1). NCBI lineage: Eukaryota > Viridiplantae > Streptophyta > Magnoliopsida > Brassicales > Brassicaceae > Lepidium > Lepidium africanum. The sequence continues at coordinate 9,924 of OVAX01004628.1, read as the reverse complement.
CCATCAACCACAGCAAATGCAATGGGATAATGGTGATGATTATGATCCTGAGCTGCGGCAAATACCAGCACACCACCAAGCTTTAGGAATGTAGCGTCCACAATTAAAACTTTCCTCATGGCCATAAATTTTTTGATGCAAGCTTCGAGAGCAACAAATACGTACTTGAACCTATTTTCTGCGGCCACCTCATACCTGGTTTTGGTACCCTGATTCACTTTCTCCAACACATGCAAATACGCATGCAATAACCTATAGCAATCTACTTCACTGCCACACACAAATGAGGCAGCGAGCTTTTTCCCTCTTAAAGCTGTAGAGTATGAGACACTCACTCCAGTTTGACCATGCACAGTACTCATGATAGATTTTGCAGATGGCGTTTTCAACTGACCCGGGAAAATTTCTTGTTAAAGTATTGCAACTTCTCCAGGTTTACCTTTCCTTCTATTCCCCATTGTACTCGTCGTCGCTCGAGAGCAAGAATGCTTACTCTTGTACACTTTAATCACCCACTGATTATCTCTTTGAGAAAACTGGGGTCTAGACATACGCATGTACCAATTACACCCTTCAGCTCAACATTTAACCACATATCTCCAACTATCTGAATTTACTATTATATATTCATACAATAGCTTATGGGAAGCTCTCAACAATAAATCTGCCACTACCTGCTTACTCGGAAAATCCTGACCTTCTACCAGACTTATACCATCATCTCATCCCTCGACAAAATGATTACCCTATTCAGTGTATTTGAGGGGAAGATATTCATCCTCATTCAAATGATCACCATCATCCAAATTAGCATTCTCATCCACATTGACCTCTGCTATATTCTCACTATTTCCAACAACAACATTATCATTATCACCACATTGACTACTGCTACAATCTGCGCATTTCCAGCAATAACATTACCATTATCCACATTGTCATCAGATAGAAGTGTCTCACCATTTACAGCAACAACATTATCATGTTCCACATCATCTTCATCACTATCTACATCATCAATATCTACTTCATCACAAATTGTCAATCGCTCATCACCATTTGACGTCTCCTCATAGATTATATCTTAGAATTAACTACATCGTATCTTAGACCTTCCCCACCACACTCATCTTTTTCCAAATTCAGAACTCTTCTACTTTCGGACGCTAGGTAACATTCAACATCATCATCATCGGAGATGTATTACTGTTTCCTAGATCTACCTACCAATGGCAATAGCTCATTTTTAGCTTGTTTTTAGCTCCATCTAACCCAATTTTCCAGCATATCATATCCAATAACAACGAATATGTTATATCAACATATAATGTCTTCATCGTTACAGCGAATGCTTGTGCTTTTTTAGAATTCCATTCATACCCATGACTGGTCTCTTTGTAACATCCGCCATATTCACAATGAATTATTGTTTTCACCATTATCCTTAACTACAGACCAAATTGAAATCAAAATCACCTCAATCACCTCAATTAATAATTTATAGATTTTGAATACAAACCTCAATTTTGAAGCTTCAAATCGAATCACAAGCTCAGCTCAGTGAGGATTTGATTACCAGCAAGCCATCGACTCTCACGATGCATAACGGATTGGATAGATCTGAACGAAAATCTCGAGGCAAAGCAATAGAACGGGATACGAATCCAAATGAATACGATGAATAATAGAATTTCGAGGGAAAATCGGTTGTACGACCAAATTGGAAGGAGAACAAAATCATGGGAATTGCTCGCTCCAAAATTCCTCGGTTCAATTATTCGATTTAACCAAACCTGACTTTTTTCATATAAAACAAATAAACATTAAAAAATCCAAAATGAGAGCATTTCTAACATAACACATTTCATTAAACGGAAGAAATATGGTGGATTAAAGAGGAGTACACTAGGAGAGAGTAACGATAGAAAGTAGAATACGAGATGATGACCCGTTATTCTCTCTTTGACAAAGAAAGAAACAAGCTTTTTCTCTCTTAAATTGAAACGACTCTTTCCGTTTCTATTTTTAAGAAGATTTGAACTATTTCCTTTTTTCATATATTTATTTATTATATATACTCTGACACTATATCTCAAATATCTCAGCCAATCAATTCATGGAGCCTTAGACCAAGGAGAGGTATTTCTGTCCCAAATATTTGTGCATAACTTACGTGTCTCTTCTGCATGTCAAAGAAACTAATGTCCTCAAACTTCATTTATTTACCACAATGGCTCTTTTGAAATCCGCAATTTTAATTAAATATATTTTAATGACGTTAAAAAGAGTTCAATATATTTTATTACAATACTGAATCTCTCGTCTATATTTTTATTTTTTATTTTTTTTAACTAATGAGAAATCGCGAAGGAAGCCCAAACCAATTTTTTGGTGATCAAATGCAACCTGACTTTAAATATCTGATATCTAAAGAGAAATGATTAACAATTCTCCACTTGAAAGGAATCGATATCTGACATAGACCATCATCATTTGGTTACTCTCACTTTATTAAGCAAGAATATTCACACAATCATTAGTTCAACCATCTTCTCTCGATGATTCCATAATCCTTTTCATTGGGAGACCACAGCCAATAGCTCTATCATCCCTATCTCGTCAGCGGTTTATGGGTTGTAGCGAATCCGTTGGTCAACTCCAGTCCAACAGTTTCTTTTTAAGGAAGACAACAACTAGTAGCTTTGATCCTTCCTGAGACTCTTTCATATGGAACGCAACGTACAGTAGTTTCGATTCTTCCGTACATTTATTCATATGGAAGCTAACGTCCAGTAGCTTCGATCCTTCCATACACTTATTTCTATGGAAGACAACGTCCAATAGTTTTGATCTTTCCATTCACTTATTTAGGTTGTGCAATAGATGATTTCTTGTTGATTCATGTTTTTATTAATTTAACATAGATGTATTTAAATTCAAATTTTAGAAAGAAGAAAATGGTCAAATAAAATAGAAATTTTCCAAAATTTGCCAAAAAAATACTAACTTTGAAATTATCAAATTAAACACCGATCTCTTGGAAAATGGTGAACAATATACTGGTCTCTTGGACCCGTTTCTGATTTTGTTTTTATATATCCTCTGTTTCACTTTACTTGATGTTTAAAGAATTTTTTTTTGTTTTATATTAGTTGATGTTTTATGATTTCTATGCAAAATTTATTGTTTTTTTAGTGTTTTTGACTCTTTGAATTTTGCAGATTGATTTATGATTGGTTAGATTATTTTGGAATTAAGTTGACTAAGCCATTTTAAACACCAATTTCGTCAACTTTAACACACTGTTACAGATGGTTAACTTTGTTTAACACCGTTAACTATTCCATTTATTATCTTAAACTATTTTTTACTACCTCAGTTCTTTTCATCTTTTTCGTCGCAATCTCTTCTACTTTGCTTCTACTCTCTTCAATTTTGTTTATACTCTCTTTGATTTTCCTTTTCCTTTGTTTGATTTCTGTTTACTTCTCTTCGATATCTCTTTTCCTTTTGTTTGTCAAAGCCTTTACGTCATTCAATTAAAGTGGCCACGTTCACTACAACTTGTGGCAGAGATTTCGTTTTCCGATCTATGGATCGCTAAGAAAGAAACAAAATTAAAACATGATTTTAACTCTTTGATGTCCGTTAAAACACCATAAAGCACCAAATGCTTTTCTCCATTGTTGATTAGCGTCAAACACAATGTTAAAATCAGATTTCTCTTTTCCTTTGATTCTCTTATCTTCTCTTATATTCTTCTTTTGTTTTGAAAATCAAGTCTATCCTTATTAAGCATACACGAAGATGAGGTTTTTCATCTTGTTCTTATTAAGGGTTGATCTTTATTACAATTACAGGCTTTTGTTTTTGGTTACTTTGAAATTCTTCATCGATTCAAGTTTGAATGCATATTTAAGACTTCATGGGTTCAAGTTATATAAGATTTGCTTCCTCTCCTGCGATTAAATATTCACAATGATCGATAACATTTACATAAACTAAATTGAAATCAACAAAAGCAAACTGTAAATCCTCCTTCTATCCTCCACTCTTCACCGGTTTCTTCTTCGTCTTCATTTTCTCTGAAGACTTCGGCTTCTTCAACCTCCTCTTTAACTCTATGCATTTCCTGAACAATTGAGGATTGTATATAGATTGAGGAAAAACTGTAATTAGAGAATTAAGTTTCTCGATTAAGAAAATTGGGAAATTTGGGGAGGGTTTGGAGGTGAATAAAGCCTCTCTGAAAAGACAATTGCACGACCGTTAACGGAATCATTAACGTTTGTAACAGAGTTTAATGAGGCGTTATAGTTGACTAAATTGGTGTTTAAATTGACATAGTCAACATAGTTGACTAAGTTTGTATTTAATTGGCAATTTCGAAGTTGGTATTTTTTGGGCAAGTCTGATCTGAGTGAGAATTCTGATTTTTGGGCCGTTGGTGGAATTTTAAATTAATCCATAATTCCAAATGACTCCAACAACTTCAATAAAATGTGTAATCTTCATTTGATATTTGGAGTTTTATTTGATTTTTTCTTTCGTCAATAATTAACAATAAAATCGACAAGTCTCAATTTATAACTTAAATATTATAAGTGTTATTTGACTTTAGATTAGATATAATCAAAAAAAAATATGAACCGAACTTTTTGGTTATATATGATCGGGTATAATCCCTAGGCACTAGAAGTGATCACAGAACAAATAATGAGAAAATTTGTAATATTCGTGATCTGCTCCGTTTTATCCAGATATTTAATTTTGTGATATGTTTCGATCCAAACTTTTTCGGATATCCGGAAACCCGGATATCCAATTATTTTTCAAAGATCCACGAATAATCCGTTCCGATCCGTTTTTATACAATTAACAAAAATAAAATACAGAAAATTCACAAAAATAAAAAAATATATATATTAAAAAAAATGTCAACATAAATTTTCATACCTAAATTAAATATTTTTCTAAATAAACTTAAAATAATATATATTTAGCTAACTATTAAGAACTAAAATTTTTTAATCAAATTAGCTCCAAAAACAAAACTCATAATATATCACATCAAGAAAAATGATAACATCATAAAAAAAAAATATAAAAAAATTAAAATTAAGTACATGTTACATTTTATTCATCTCCAACCATATGCAAAACACTATTCACATTATAATATATAATATATGTATACATAATTAAGATTTAAATATATATTTATTGAGATACGAATCTGAGCGGATATCCGGTCTTTTAAAAAATGATATTTGATATTTGCTTTGTTTTTAACGGATATTAGATTTGCTATTTGCTTTGCTCCAACATTTTACGGATATCCGAAATTTTCGGATCAAATCGAAGCAAATACTAAATCAAATAGGATTTTATGGATATTTTGCCCACCCCTACTAGGCACGAGTCATGTATCCTAAAATTTTGTGATACCCGGATCCAGATCTATTGAATCCATGTTTTTATTAACCGGATCTGAACAATAAAGATATCGGGGATTTGATATCCGCGGATATTCAGATCCGGATCCGAACCATTATTACATTATATAATTTTTTTATAAAAAGAATATCATATTTGTAATAAAAAAATGGGAAAAAATAAATATGTAAATTTATAGTATTAAAATAAAATAAAATTAGTTTTTAAATAGAAAATATCAAAATATATCAATTTTTTTATAATTTATATTAACATATTGTTAAAAATTTAGAATAAAATATTTTTATATATTAATTTTCAACATTAACACCTAAAAATATTATATAGTTCATGATCTAAAAATTGAAAATTAACTTACACATTAATATATTTAAAATTATTTAACATAAATAATACATATTAAAAAATTATACACTAAATATTCTAAATCAGTCTTTCCGGAAATGTTAAAGGTCTTTCTAGGAATCAGTTTTTTATTGGTTATATACCTTAACATTGGCTCTCTTTTTTTGCTTTGATCAATCAATGAGCAAAGTTGGAAAAAAAAATATTCTAAACCGGATTGGATCCGGATATCCGAACCAAAAAATATTATTATTACCCGGATTCGGATTTGTACCCGCAGATCCGTAAATTTTATTAACCAGATCCGGATCCGTATATCTCGGATACCCGAAATTTCAAAACAAATCATAGATCGAATTTCGAATCCTGGATAATATACTCCAGGGCTAATTCTTTCGTTATGGCGCTGAAACCATTTGGTCGAGTGGATTCTTTATCAAGCAACTTGGTTTGTTTTTGGTTAGCTATATTCCTATGCCAGTTGCTGGACATGTATGTTCATCATCAAAACATAACTATGGACTTATTAATATCTTCAAATAAAGATTTGAAAAGCGAAATACCTTTGCCATTACATTAGTTTTGGTTTTCGATAACAATATAAAACATTTTGTCTCTTTTCATTTGTTTTATTTTTATGCGCAGTTTCTCGACTATTCATTTATACAAATGATCACATTACACATAAAAAATAATCACTTTGCACATTGGATTTTTGTTGTTGATCCAAAAAGAACGGATTCTGTTAAAAGGAAAATAAAAATAGACACACATTGATTGAACCTAGACATATTTTATGAAAGAAGAAAAAACGACGTGACGACAAGATAGATCATGCGTGCAACTAAATGCAAGTAGATACTTATATATACTATTCTTAAAATTCATTTGTAAACTAAATCCAACAACCAAGTGAAATTGGAATTTTGTGAATTTCGCCATAGAATTGTGCGAAATACTTTTGACTTTCCTCCATGTTTGATGAAAGATAAAAAAAATCCATAAAAATGTAGGATAGTATGGAATACTGAAATGTTAAATCTCACATGACAGCTTCAACCTCAGCTTCAAACATAGTATACTAGTTAGCACTATACTTTTAAGAATAAAGATTGGTGAGGAATGAATCATTAATATTTTTTCAAAAATGACCAGCTCATATCATTATAGTAATTAAAGCCTGGTGAGAAAACTAAGAATTTGATAACTAATTCAAAGAACCATTTCTCTGTCGCTTTGATAATGAAGAAAAATTCTTGCGTGAGCAAGAGTGTTGATAAATATGAAGAGTGTAGCTTCAACGAAACAAAAGTCATGACGAAGCGGTCTTAAATATTAGTAGTAATATTCTATGAAATTCCAAAAGATTCTGTGGGATATATAAAGCAGTTTTGATTTGTCTCCGAAATCAGGAGCACGAATGTGGCTGCTCTTTCCGTTTCTGACTTCTAGATGAAGAGAGACACAAAGCTCTGCTTTTTTTCTTCTGCCATAGCTTAAAGTTGCATTCTTTTATGTATCAGGTATGTCAATTTTGTAATTTTTTCTTTCTTTATCAGAGATTATGATAATGCGTGGCTAATAGCTTGATGGGTTTCTTGTTTCCACTTTTTTTTCATGGTAAAGTTGAGAGTTTTATGTGCTCAAATCATATAAATTGGTGTTCTGATATGATTCCTCGAAAATCTCTTCTTCAAATTTCGTTTTTTAGCTGTCTATCTAAAATTGACTCTGGAACTTGGCTTTGTGATGTCTGAATTTTGAATTTATGAATGTCAAAGCATCTCCTGATTTGTGCACTCTCTATTTGAACTCAAGATCTTGTCAAAAGCTTACATTTTTTTAAGGAATGTGATATCAGTAAGTCCATTGTTCCTCGGTAACTTCGTTTTGGATCTTCATTCTCAATTGTGATTCACTGATATCTTCAAATTGGCTTTTTGAACACAGATGGCTAAAGTCTCGTTAGGTTGGAGAAAAGATAAGCGATGAGTAGAACCAGTTGTATACCATCTTACACAAAGCTGGCCCTGAAGTTTGAGAGGCTCCAAGTAGCTTGAAAAAGACTTCCTTCGTACAGTTAGCCATTGTTTTCAGAAATAAGAACAAAATGGATTACTTTTTCAGAAAATCATTTTTGGGCCACGATCCAATGCCTGACCAGCATTCTAAACCTAGCTCTGATCTTGCATCTTCTTCTCAACCGCTGATCATTGCGATAGCTATTAGTGGGAGCAATAAAAGCAACAATGTCCTTAAGTGGGCTCTCAAAAAGTTTGGTTCTGACAAAAATGTCGTTTTCAAGCTGATTCATGTCATTCCAAAAATTACTTCTCTACCTACACCTTGTAAGTTGCAAAGATTTCTTCTCTACCAGAGACTTTATGTGAATACTTAAGAACCTGAAACCGGTTTCTGTTTCTTTCTTAAGCGGGAAACACTGTCTCTATCTCCGAGGCGCCAGAGGATGTGGCGGCTACTCACAGACAACAAGTGATGCAGAAGGCGAAAGAACTCTTCTCAAACCTTTCAAGAAAATGTGCGACCGGAAAAAGGTTCTTCTTCTGTTTTATGTTCTTGATCTTCCTTTATCAAATACTATATAGATATAAAATGATGAAACTCGTTTTGAATCTTCTTAACAAAGGTTGCTGTGGAACTTCAAGTGCTCGAATCAAATAGTGTTGCAGTGGCAATAATTAGAGAGGTTAATGAGAATCTGATCAGCAATCTTGTCATTGGTCGCTCAGCTGATGGTGGCTTTGCGTGGTACAGCTTGAGAAACATTATCTTTTCGGTTTTATTATCTGATTTCACAGAATCTTCTTTATGAATAATTGTGTTGATGACACGAATCCAGGAATCCTGATATAACTGCGAAGATATCAAAGTATGTGTCAGAATTATGTACAGTCTATGTTGTGTCAAAAGGAGTCTATATTCTTGCCAAAGATAAATCATTGTCAGACACGGAGAGGAATGAAACTTTAAGAGATTTCATTGGTGAGAGAACTGATTCCTCTAGCTGTTCTTCTGGTTCATGGCCTCACTCAGGTTAGGAGTTCTCATCAAATCTTTAACCAGATTCCAGAAACTGATGTATGTATGGTTCATGTGCCTAATATTTTTTCTTTTGTACATTTCCTTAGATGCAATGTCAAATGCACTCAACTCCAACCCGACAGTAGTAAGAGAGGTTTTTGTTCGTATGGACACTGGTTCTTCTGATTCAGATGAAACTAGAAGGATGTCTTCAAAATGTGCAGAGGAAGTAAGCAAGAGAAATAGCCCTGAAACATCGCGTATTGTTTCTTGGGATGCTGAGTTTAGAGATGCTAATGAGAGAAAATACAGTATGAGTTCTATGTCTAGTAATGAATACGAAAGTGTTACTCGAGGTGGAGATTACTTCACAGACAATCAGGTAACTTAAGTTTCTTGAAGGATCAAACTATTGTGAAATCGAAATCATTTGGAAATGGTGCATGTTTTGTTGATTTCAGGAAACGCTCAAAGAAATTGCAAGGTTAAGAGCTGAAATTAGACAGGCTCAAGAAATGTATACAGTGGTTCAAGTTGGAAACTTGGATACTTCTCGCAAGGTACCGCTTGAAGAATCTCTACAATAAACTACATAACTTGTATTTGATGAAGTTTCTTCTATTGGTTGTGTCTGTAATTAATCATCGGCCTTTAATGGTTTCAGATAAATGAGTTTAAAGAGCTAACGCTAAAGGAGCATGAAACGACGGGGTTGGAAGTAAAAGAAACGCAGACGTTTGAGCAGAAGAGAAGAGAACAGATAGAAGCTGCAGAAAGAGGAGTAGCCGAGATGAAAGCAATCCGAGAAGCTAAAGAGAAGGATATGCTCGAAGCAGCTTCCTTTGTGGCTCCTAAGCTGCAANATGCTCGAAGCAGCTTCCTTTGTGGCTCCTAAGCTGCAATACCAAGAGTTCACTTGGGAAGAGATCACTACCGCAACTTCATCATTCTCTGAAGATCTAAAGATCGGAATGGGTGCTTACGGGGTTGTTTATAAATGCACTCTGCATCATACAATTGCTGCTGTCAAAGTTTTGCATTCCGCTGAAAGCAATCTATCAAAACAATTTGATCAAGAGG
>OVAX01004627.1:0-12394 GCA_900406405.1 Lepidium africanum | reverse complement strand
TCTGTATTGCAATGATGATAATGCAGTAGGATATTTGAGATAGTAAAACAATTTGCATCAAATGTGTAATTACTAAACAAAAGGAAAAAATAGCTTAGACTTTGCCATTTTGGAATGTATCGGATACAATATTAGCCTGGCGTACTAGAAAGTTACATAATAAAGTTGCATAATGCTCTTCCCACTTCTACTAACACCTTGAAGAAGACTGTTGCCTCTCATTGCTCCGAGTCCGATGGTAAAGACAAGATTTCTCTGAAGAGACATCATGGTACCATATAAATTGGGATATCATGTTAATGTCACTCGCTCACCATTATAAAGAGACGACAATTCATAGGTCTCGCAGCTCACGTTCTCAGTGCTCTAAGCCACTGCTAGTCCCTTCTGTCTTCAAACGAATGCCTATCAAAATATTTCTAAAGCCTCGGAGACTAATGTAATGGAAATGCAAACTAGTTTTAGATATTATTATTGTCCAATTGTCTGTTAATGAAAATGTAAACTTAAATTTGAATATGAAAGAAAGTTAAGTCTTAAGTCGTTTTGAATAATAAATCGAAGACAGAAAACACCACTTACATACTTTAGTGAGCTCTAGACTTCCTTTTCCAATTTTTCTGGTTCGTCTTTCTTCTTCAAGAAGAAGCATGGAAAAGTGAGATGTGACAATAAATGTTGCAAGGAGAGTAAGCTACATCAAAAAGTATCTTGTTCGAGGTGGAGTTTTGTGCCCAGGAGCTTCAGGAATTTAAAGGCTCCAAAAAGGTTATAAATCAACACTGGAAGCTCAAAGATTGGCGCGTAAAAGGCTGTAAGAGTTGTCTCAGTTATCATTGGATTAGTGATAACAGAGTCTACCATTATCATTAGAAGGTTACAAACTGTTAGTGGATTTTTGCTTCAAAACGATGTTGAACAAGGAATCATGTTCAAAGATTATCTATGCCAAACAAGAATAATATAGGGAATTTCAGCTGTTATGAAATGTTAGCTAACTGGTCAGTAAGGCTTTGTTTTGCAGGGTATTGAATCATAAGTGTTTTTGAGAATGAAATAAGGATTCAGGTTTGTTGTGTGTGATATAAATATAAATTTAGGTTCTGATGTCAGTGTACAGGAGTTGAAACTGAAGGCTGGCAAAGGGAGAAAAAAGGGGCTCAATATAACTGTAATAGTTTTATGAATCTGTTAACAGATATCATCGAGAAAAAACTGTGTGATTGGTAAATTCATTAGTGGTTCAGCTAATGGATGTTCTATTGCATTAACACTGTATCTCAGGGGATTGTGTGTTACTTGTTAGTGGATAAGTGTTTCTGAAAACTGTATCTCAGGTTTTCCAAGGCTGTGAAGGAACAAACAGAACATCAAGTGAGAGGGAAGCCTAATATAAGTTTGTATAGGAAGAGGTCGAGTAGCTCTCTAATGACACTGAAAAGTTTAATGATATATCGGTATGGATGAAAGTGCAATAGAAAATCTTCAAACTGAAGTAAGGATGATCAGTTTTCTTGAGTTTAAACCTATGACAAGTGTAATTTGTTTAGGAAAGTTCAAATTGCATGTCTTACCAGAGATGAGTCAAAAGTCTTCTAAGGGGTAATGTTTAATGAAGGTCTCTTAGTTTGAACCGTTGATATCTTTAAAATCTCTTCACTGCTTTTTTCGAATTACTCAATTGCTTTTATCTTTTTCTTGTTTTCGTACTCATAAGAAAGGCACAGACGATCATGTTCACAAGCTCCATGTCAATGAAGTTGTGGTTCTCAAGTCTCATACGAATGATCAAAATCGAACAGTCTAAACTCTTTGATTTCATTCTAGTTAATAGTTGTTTACATTGGTTCTTGTTCTTTCACGTCAGTGTTTGGATTTCTAATTGGGAATTTAGGGATAACTTGTAGACTCTGTTAGGGTCTGGTTCAATAATGTCTTCGAGGCAGTGTTTGGATTTCTTGGATTGGATGGCTGTTTTAGACAAAGGATGTTTCTTATACACACTACAGGAAAAAAGAGTTTTTTGTTAGCGTCGGAAAAATGCTATTTTAGGGTGGCATAGCGTATAGTCAAGTGCTCTAAGATTATCTGCGATAATAGATGTGACACTTTTGATAGAGTATTTTGGTAGTGCTATTAAATGTTTCAATGACATAGCGGTTTTATTATTGCAATTAATCATTTATTAATAGCGTTGTATTTTTATTAGCATAATAATTATGGTACATTTTGTTTGTAATATGAAATATCTATTATTTTACTATTCAGTATTATTTATATATATTGAATATATTATTGTTGACATATTAATAATAATTAAATATATTAATATACAATAGCATTTTTTTGTTTGTCGTATAATATTTTATAATAACATTTATTTCCTAATTTTTAATAGCATTATGTAACCATTATATATAATGTAAAATATTTTATATTTAAAATTTCCGTATTTGAAATTATACAAAATTTATTTATATAATAATTATTTTTCATATTTTATAAATAATTAATTTTTATTTATAAACAGTAATTGATTTTTTTTTAAAAATATTTACTAATTTATTTAAGAAATGGATTACAAAATACTAATCAAAATACATAAACAATACAAACATTAAAAACATCTTCTCCTCTTATTCTCGACGAGCCTTGCTCCGGGAGGACTCAGCTCCTTGGTTTGGTCATTTCTGCTGACCTGAGTTGTTTGGATTGTTTCTCCTGTATTTCATTATACCTCGAAATATTGGATCGATGTCTTCTTCTTCTTCTTCCTAAACCCAGATTAAGTTGTATTCTAGTTCTCTCCTGTATTGTTTTCGTGTGATAACCTCCACATCACTTCCTATATCACCATCTACTTCATCTTGTTGCTGTCGAACGATCTAGGGTATGATTCCCTTTGCTGGTAGTCCGTAGATTAGTCATTTCCTTGTATCCATTTCTATGTCAGATTTTACAAACAACAAGGATGAATAAACAACAAGGACGAATAGACATTTCTATAAACAACAAGATCAAAATACAAACCTTTTGCAATAGGATTGTCTATCTCCTTTCTCATGTGTGTTCCTATAAACCATAAGTTTTAAGTTAAATAATTCATTTTAGCGATGAGATCAAAGATACTTGTTTCAATTGAGAAGAACGAAAAACAAACCAATTGTTCGAATAGGATTGTTTGTCTCCTTCCTCGTTTGTGTTCCTGCAAACCATAAGTCATGAAGTTAAATAACAAAAAGGAAGAAAACATACGGTTCAGCAATGAGATCAAATGTAAAACCATATGTTTACGACGATAACAAAAAAGATGAAATAAACCCAAATATAAAGCCATTAGTCACAAATTTATATGGTTGCGAGAAGAAGAAATGGCAAAGAATGTCCTAACATTTAGCAATCCGACATAGATTAGTACAAAACCGGTTGAGAGAAGAATAAGAAACGACGAAGATAGTCATTACCTTTGAGCGACAGCAAAGAAGATGTGAAGAGGAAATGTTGCGGGAAGATGTAAATGATATAGAATAATGATCCTATGGTTGAGATTTAGAAGTATAGGTAATCTGAGTCTTTCATCCTAGGGTTGAGATTGAGAATCTAGTCCATCTGATTATATAGATCCTAGGGTTGAGATTGTGCCAGGTAATGGATCCTAGTACTCTCGTTTTATTGGTTGATTTTAATCATAATTATTATTTATATTACAACTAATTACGTAATGCAATAAAAATTTTAAAAAATTTTAAAATCATGCTAATATTGTAAGAAATTTATGTATAATTAATTTTGAATTTTAAAAATACATGAAAATATAAAACAAGTGTATTATAAATAAAACCTAAAATCAACTCTAAACCCTAAACCCTATACCCTAAACTCTTATTCCAAACCCCTAAAATGTAAAACTTTTAAAGAACAAGTATATTGTTTGAATTTATAACCATATACAATGTTGTAATGTATAAAAGTAATTTAATTTAGTTTTTATAACATTATGATACTAATGTTTGTAATCAAACTGTAATCCATAAATTCTACAGTATAATTCTAAACCCTAAACCCTAAACCTTAAACCCTAGACTCTTATTCCTAGCCCCTAAAATGTTGTAATGTATAAAAGTAATTGGATTTCATATTTAATATATAACCATATAAATGTTGTAATGCATAAAAGTAATTAATTTGTTACTATATAAATTGTTATTTTAGTAACATTATTTATATGAATTACCATATATAATTATTTTTAATTATGTTTTTCATACATATATACTTTAAACGAAAACTCCTTGTATTTTATTCTAAGCTTACTAAACTAAAATACATAACACATAAGAGGAGTACCATCATATAATAAAAAGTCATAGCATCCTAATAATACAATATTTAGTTTGTCAAAATACTAGCAAAGTACATAAGAATTCATAGTACAACAACATATAAGCATCTCACAACATTATTATTTTATCATTAGGTCAAGCTACGGTTGTGCCCACTACATCGGAAATGAATTCAACTTCTAAATTTGGTCTCCACACCCTTGCGTTATCAACTTTTGACACTTCGACCTAGATTTTGCTAGCATTGGGGCCTAGAGGAACAAAATGTACCTTCTCGGCTGGATCAATTGAAGAGACTCGGCCTTGTACAACCATTTCTCCATAGCCATTGTAGCCTACCAACAAACATTTTTGTTTCCCTCCTTTGCTACCATTGGTACTGTTACTTTGACTTTACACATTAGAATTATAAACAAAAAGTAATCAGAATCCAAAACACATACTAATCAGAAATCAAACACGTTAATTTGAACACAATTTTATGAGGAGAAGAAAGTTAACGGAGGTACAGTCTCAGGGTTTACTAACTGTATCTTATGAATTAACCATGCAATGTTCTCATTAAGTGCATCACCTAAGGTTGACATTTTAGTACTTGGTCTCCACAGAAAAGCATTCGCCTTATCAGCTACGTCAACATTCACAATAACAGCATTTGGACCATTTGAAATCATTTGAAATCAATATGCCCTCACCAATTATCTCATCATATTTCTAATCATAAATGTAAACTCTCCCATCTGATGATCTTTCAGCCTAATTAGTTATGCAAAAAATAATATATTAAGCACTTCTAAATAACATATGTACTTGGTTCTAGAATTAGAAGGAATATTTACTGAGGATTCACCAGGCTTGGTTCCAGGTGAGTCGATATTATCATCCAATATGACCTTATCAGCTGGTCATGCAATCTTGACCCCTATACTGTCTTGAAGTGATAACATGATTTTGGTGGGCCTCCATATGTATGCATAAGGGTGTGTTAAAGACTTCACCAACACAGCAACATCATTTGGCCCTAGTGGAATCCGACCAATCTTGTACATATGGTCAGATGAGCAGAATTCCCCTTCACCGACAACAATCTCATCCTTATTACACCAGTCTAGTATCTGACATCTAACACCTTATTTGCTTACATTACTTGCTTCAGACTTAGAGACATCATCATTGTCTCTCTAAAAAGTTACAGAAAACACCAAATATTATAATCAATGACTCAAAAATATGACTTAGAAGCAAAATTTTATACTCTCTGAAATGTTTCAGTTACCTTCTTCCCAGCTAAGTCCTGAACAACAAGGCGAAGGTCTTCAATCTTAGTGAGCAACTCTACTTGAGTTGCTTCTAGTTTTTGAACATGTGTGTCTCTAGCTTGTAGAACTGCAAGCTTTGTGTAAGTAAACCCTCTGCCCATCCCTCTCAGTCTTCAAGGTTTGTCTTTTCCTAAAACTTGACTAACAGCGTCGTCTCTGACATTAGTGTTGGCTGTAGACTCCATTTCACTATCAATTGATATTATTTTTTCCTACCAATACAGAGATTAGAATACGATTGGGAATAAAATTAACATAACATATGTAATCAATAAGCAGAAGTCTTACTATTGTTTCTGCAAATTCTTCTCTCATAGGTGTTCCATCAGCATGTGTGTGCCCTGCTACCCACACCTTACTTCTACTCACTTTACGTGGGTCTGTACTTTTTTTTCTCTAAAACATGAAACAGAAAACGTTATTTTTTCCTATGTTACCAATTACTGATACATTAGAGACATACCATCTCATGAGCTAGGCGAGCCATTCCTTTGCGGCTAGTGGTGTGAGGAATCTGGGCCCTCCTTAGTTCGTTGTATCTGTCACTTTGTACCTATTCGTAGAGCAGAGAATATAAGCTAACCAAATGACATATATGAATACCGCATTAAACTTTATGTAATTACATACCTTGAAGGCTGAACTTGTTCTACTCTTAACCCAATTGTTCCAAGCTATTGTAGGCGTAATGTTACACGGTTTTAGCTTTAGTAAATCCTCTTTACATTTCGTAGCACGAACTTCATTACTCAGCCTGGATTTAGAAGTCCTCCACAAACAACCTATTTGCTTAAACACAATGTCTTTTTGCCATTCCTCGGTCAAATTGAACTTCCCCTACAAATAGATTAGTTAGATAACATCTAATGAACAATTTTGCCATATAAATATGATTACTTTTACCTGAATTTCCTCCCATAGTGTATCTCTTGTCTCTGTATCTAGATGACTCTAGTCATCAAGTATAACTGGTACATGCTCCCTTACAAGAGGTCCAAGAAATGAGGAAAGTGATACTGATCCAAGTCCCACAGGTTCACCTACTTCTGTGAACTCAACTTCAACCCTATCGTCGTGGTGTTTGGCTACTTTCCGCATCTTTGTAGGTCCCCTTTTATTCCTTATTTGTGTTTCTGACTCTTGAGTTTATGCCTCTTGAGTAGACTCGGAAACACGTGCAGTGGGAGGAGGCACAGTGAGAGGCACATTAGGAGGTGGCATAAATTCTTCATCCATAGTTGGTTAATGTCTGCATCTTCAACCTCATCAGCTATGTACTTGTCATGATCAGGTGAAGACTCAGCAACTTCTTCTTCAATTTCAGCATTATCACCATCTCATGGTGTATTCTCTTGCATTTTCTCACCATCAGGTATGTTCTTCTCATGCTCAGGAGAAGATTCAACAGCTTCTTCTTCAACTTCAGCACTGTCACCACCTCTAGGTGTATTCTCTTGCATTTGTAGACCATCAGCTATATTTTTCTCATGATCATGAGAAGATTCAGCAGCTTCACCATCACCACAAATATTTTCCTCAATCTCAGTAGCTTTGTCAATAACAGCAGCTTTTTCTTTCTCTTTTTCAAGTTGCTTCTTATTCTTCTTCCGCTCGATTTCAACAAGTGTGACTTCAATACCAGTTTGACACTTACTTCTATGTTTACCACCTGATATGGCTTCATTTCTTACCTGAAACATAACAAAAACTGTAAATTACTTATTACAAACTAATCCATGATCAAGACTCCTTCACAATCATCTCTAATACAAAAAAATGTCGTCTTCATCTGATTGGTTTTCTAAATCATCGAATGATTGAGATGATAAAGGTGCAGATGTGAATTCCTCTTCTATTTCTAACTCGTGATATCCTCTTGGTGGCATCCTCATAACTACATACCAAGGAGAATCCCCTTTCTCTGTTGAGAAAAAGACTTGTTTAGCTTGTGATGAGAGGATATAAGGATCATGTATATACGATGACTGGTTCATATGGAGGTTCACCAGTGTAAATACATCTTCCTCTTTAACTCTATTTCCTTTGTTTTCCCAAGTACACTTAAATAATGGAACCTGGAACATGTGGTAATCCAATAAGATTATTTCCTTTATCACACCATAAAATGTAACTACGTCTGCCATATTTTTTGAATCTTTAGCACTGGACCGACACATAGAGAATGCTTCGTATGTTACTCCATAGTTTTGAGTCATCTGCTTTACATCTTCTATATAGAAACAATATCCATAAACAACATATCCCTTAGAGGATTACACAATATTCCTAGGTCCAAAAGCAAGCTATCTCAGCCTTATTGAATGATCCTTTGAGTTAGTTGGTACCTTATACAACATGTAAAAATATATAATTAGTAGCAGAACTTACACAGACGCATTAGTAGCAGAAATAGAATTAAAAACTTGAAACATCAAACGCATATACCTTTTGCCTTATCCACTTTGCAAATCTTTCATTGTGATATTTCCATTTAAGTGTTTCATTTTAGCACATCTCGCATATGTAGCTTTGAGTTCTTCCAAATGCATCCTAATACAATTCAAGTTATATACATTACACACTATGTGTAGTACATAATAAGATCCATAAGTTTTGCATATGGTACACTTACTCTATGTATGGATCCATAATTTTTGTGTTCATTAGAACATATAGGTGAGCTATGTCTCGTTCCTTGTCTGAAAGGGTAATATATGTTGCCTTCTGTAGAGGTCGACCTTCAAGTACTAGGTGATCTGAACTAATATCTTCATTACGGTTTACTACTTTTTCAATAGGCTCAGAGCTATGAAGAAACTCGAGACAAAAGTCAAGACATTCTCTAGCTAGGTATCCCTCAGCCATGCATGCTTCTGGTCTTGCAAAATTCTTAACGTATGCCTTCAATGTTTTCATGTACCTACAACTCAAACAGAAAACTCTAGTCAAATATCAGTAAACAAGACCAAACTATACTACAAATCTAACTAACAAAAGAGTACCTCTCAAAAGGGTACATCCAATGGAAATGTACTGGTCCCCCTAATTTGCTAGATGTACAGGCAGGTGGAACATAATATCAAATAGTGAAAGAGGAAAGTATCTTTCCAGCAAGCATAAAGTCTCAACAACCTCAGACTACAAATCTAACTAACAAAAGAGTACCTCTCAAAAGGGTACATCTAATGGAAATGTATTGGTCCCCCTAATCTGCTAGATGTACAGGCAGGTGGAACATAATATCAAATAGTGAAAGAGGAAAGTATCTTTCCAACAAGCATAAATTCTCAACAACCTCAGACTCCAAGGTTAACAACTTCTCTGGGTCTATGACACGCTGACATAGTTTGTTAAAATAGTTACACAGTCGGTTCAATGCAACTCTTGGACCTTTTGGTAGTAAGCCTCTCAATGCCACAGGAAACAGATTTTGTATTAGAACATGATGATCATGTGACTTTATATTACCAATTACAGGTGGATCCACTGTAACACAATTGACAATGTTGGCACAATAACCATCATGACCTCTGAATTTAGACAACCTCTTACAAAATTTTCTTTTCTCATCTTTAGACAACCAATAGGCAGCTGGAGGCAAATATACTTTCTTCCCACGTACCTGAGTGTACAAGTTACTTCTAATGCCCATATCTTCTAAATCTTTGTGGACATTCACTCCATCTTTTGATTTATTGTTATGCATCAGTAAAGACAACGTAGCATCACACACATTCTTCTCCACATGCATCACATCAATGTTGGGACGCACATGCATATCCTAGATCATGAAACATATGTAATTATTAATACATTATAATATTAATAGATATATAATAACTAAACTATAAATAAATTTTTACCTTCCAATATGGTAAGTCAAAGAAGACAGACCGCTTTTTCCACCTCCAAAGATCTGAGTTTTCATCAACCTCTTCATGTGCAATCACTTTATCCTCTGGTACATGTGTTCTTTTCCTTTTACTTTTCTTGTCCAAAGGCTTCCCAAAATCATTTTTAAAGTTTTTGAGTGTCTCAAGTATTTGACCTTCACCTTGCATCCAGCCAATATTCCCAAAGTAGGGTAATAAGTAATTGTCCACAACAATATAGCTTTAAGATTAAACGTCTCCTTCTTAAATGCATCATAAACTTCCATACCTTCGTTCCATAAATCTCTAAGATCATCTATCAAAGGTTGTAGGTAGACGTCAATGTTATTGTTTGGTGTAGTTGGACCAGGAATAAGCATTGTGAGCATGATATTCTTAGCTTTCATGCACTTGGTTGGAGCCATATTGTAGTTCACTAACAACACTGGCCAGGTACTGTACTCAGTGTTCTGTATTGAGAATGGATTAATCCCATCAGTAGATAGTCCTAGTCTCAGGTTTCTCGCCTCAGCTGCAAACTCAGGCCACCTGTCATTCACCTTAAACCAAGTTAATGAGTCAACAGGATGCCTCATTAATCCATATGTACTAGCATTAGAAAAATGCCAAGTCAACTCCTCAGCCAACCTTTTTGATCTAAACATCCTTTTGAATCTATCTTTGATAGGAAAATACCTTAGCACCTTTGCAGGAATTCCTTTCTTCTCCTCACCAGTTTGTTTGTCCTTTTCCCATCTCGAATCATTACATCTAGGACAACTAACCATATCCTCATATTCATTCTGATATAGAACACAATCATTCTTGCAGGCATGAATGATTTCATAACCAAAACCAAAAATCTTCAGGAACTTCTTCATCTCATTAGTCGACTTTGGAAGGACATTTTTATCCGGTAGCATGTCATGGACTAACATAAGGAGCTGATCAAAGTAATTTTTAGACATTCCACTCTTCACCTTGATTATGTACAGCCCCATGATTGCAGAAACCTTGGTGTAGTTAGGATAAGACGAGTACAGTGGAGTTTCAACGTCCTCTAACTTCTTTCTGAACTCAAATTCCTCTCCATGTTCATCAACATCAAACTAATCTCCAGTCTGACCTTCAGACCTTTCATTGGATCCTCTTGCTAAAAATGTAGACCTAATCAAGTTATAAGCGTCATGCTCAGATGCTGGTGCATCAGTAGCTCTTTCTCCCCTAATTTCACCATGCTTGCTCCAACACTTATTTCTCTTATATTTATGATCCATCCCTTTTATCACTAGATGATCCAACACTATCCCTAGAGGTTGATAGCTAACATTACGGCACTCGATACATGGCAGAATATATGAGTAAGATTACCCAATTTCTTTGCTGATGCATACACAAAAGTAGTTGCACCTAGCTTATACTCAAGACTAGCCCTACAAGTTAAATACAAGTTCAATATTAAACTTAACAGATGAAAGAAATAAGCGTTAGTATAAAATTATGTACACAGAAACAAAATCATACCTTGGTAGCCATACCCAAGCCTTATCCATGTTACTAGAATAATACCAAAGCTCCAAACAAAATATACATACACAAATTTACCAAACAGTCATATAAGCAAAGGTTTCAAAAACACTTATACAACTCTTTCCAAATTTAATAAAATCTCAGTAGTTGAGATACCTTTAAATTTATGTTGTTTCTTATTTGTTAGATGACTTCGATCTACAAAAAATGAGATAAAAAAGAATCGATTAAATTAAGACAAACAATAAGAATAAAATTACAAACTAGTAATCGAATTGAAACCCGTAAACTCACCTTGAGTGAATCACTCTACGCAACATGAAGCTTTCCTACAAAGGAGATAAAGAATCGAAACTCATATTACCATGATATGATATCACAATCCTTACCTGAGATTCACGCGGAATGAAGTGGCTGAGAATCTTATGTAATTTGACGACTCTTCGACTGGAGTTAAACTCGAAATCGAAACAAACTAGATAATGATTTTCAAGAGAATCTTGAAATCAAAACAACTGGGTTGAAATAACGACTTTCAGAATCAATAACTTTCAAGGTATTTGTGAAAGAAAGGGTTTTCGATTACATGCAATGAGATTTTGGTAAACTGAGTCGAAGAGGCAAAAGGGGGGAAAAACCCTAGGTATTCTTCGTTTTTCAAAAAAAAATTCTAAGTGTTGGAGGGAATGCAATTTCATTTGTCCGCCATACATACTAGAGCGTTTCGATTTAGTATATGCTATTACATATCTCAATGTATTTTAAAAGTGTCATGCGGAATTCATACCACACAATATTATAGCGTTTACCATTGAACCCCGCTATTAAAAAAAATGCGGAAGCGAAACAATAGCATTTGTTAAAAAACGCTATTAACGTCTGCTATTAAAACCCTTATTTCCTGTAGTGACAACTTTATATATTTCAAAAGTTTCCGAAACAGAGTTCAGAGCTTTCGGTGTTAAGATATCGACCCATGATCAAAACCCTAAGAATTTCATATACTAAACTTTGCTTCATGTTCCTCTTTCCATGAATAATTTGCTGATGCAGGTTAAGCTTGCTAATGACATTGCATTTTGGTTCTGCTGGAAATGATAGACCTAATGCTCAAACAGTTGATAATGTTTCTCAAAGCCGGTTATTATAGGCACAATCTCTCATTGATTCTGTGGTTTGAATAAAAGTTGCAGCTTGTACAACTCTGATCAAATGGAAACTATGAAGGTCAATAAAATGCTCACTTCATTTCAACCTTTGTAATCTTACTGTTAAACTCGAGATGAGTTGATCGGTTTATTTTGAGCTGAATTGATGAAAGATTAAACTA
>OVAX01004626.1:0-12403 GCA_900406405.1 Lepidium africanum | reverse complement strand
CCTTGGCCGATTTCGAATTCAATTTCTCGTTGTCTCGCGAGAGGAATAGAGAGAGAAGAGAACGAGACGGGAAAAGAGAAGAGCCACGTCACGGGCTCTTAAACAAAAAATCGTTTCTTAATTAAGAAACGTTTCTTATGCTAATAGTTTACTTCTGATTTATTTTTAATCAACTAAACCCTAAGATCCCCTCTTAAAACCCTCCGATAATGATGGTCTTAACTAGATCAGTTCCATCAACAACGCGGATCCGTGAATCGGAAATGTGACAAGTACTTCAGATGAGCTCCCAGGCACATACTATGGCATGAAGTGAGACGAAGCAAGGAAATTGTCGATCCATCAAGAAAAACGCCTTTTGTTTCATCGAATTTCGCTCCTGAAGAAATGATTTTGCCTTATCTGGAAACCGGTTATCTTTTTCTGATGAGCTTTCTTGTTTTGTAGATGTATCTGGCTTTTCTGCTGCAGCTTGTTCTCTGAAAAGAAGATATCACGTAATAATGTTAAAACATCAACCAGCCGAAAATCGTGAATCTAAATTTTGACAATATTTTCATCATTATGAGATGCCTTGTACATGCGACACCTACCTTTGTATGAACCAACCAACGCGCTATTCAAGTTAAAACAGAGATTGTTTAGAAAGCTAAGAAACTATTTAAAGATTCTTCATGAGATGTGAAAAATCCAACTACTTGACAAATTTAGTTTACCTGACCGTATGGAGTGTAGCACGCTGAAGTGTCTTGTACAACACTGTGAGCTCTTTAGTTGACTTTATATACTGTTTAACCCTAACTTTTTTCGGTCCATGAAAAGAAGATTCTTGAGAATCATCTGTAGCAGAGCTAGACCTCCAACCACCTCTCTCTGATAATGTATCTCTATCATCATTGCTTTGACCAATCATGCTACTTGCAAGACTCTTTATGCTCTTAAATTAACTTCCTTTCTTCTCAGACTTCGATGAGATATCTTTATTATTATTATTCTTATTATTATTGCTACCTTCTTCGTTATCCTTATAAGTGTTCTTATTTGAATCCTCAACGTTCTGTCTTCTCATAAGCTCCTGAACAATGGAAGAATGTCCCACACACGTCTCAAACTCCTCCATTGGCATTTGAGTTCCACTTTCCATCCTTTACCTTCTTCCATGTACCGTCTTCTTGAATCTCTTTTACCACAAATTTTTTCTCATTATCAAGATTCTTGATAGTACAGACTTCCACTTCCTCAGTCACTACACTCTCGCTAGGGTTTCTCAATACACTATCATCAGAATTTCCATTTAACCACAAGGAACTCTCACAAAGCATTGATGAATTGTTACTCTTTGCATCTTTATCATCACGATTGTGCGCAAAACTACAATTTACAAATGGTTGGCTGGTTTTACTAATCTCAGAATGTGAACGATGATGAACAGAAAGTTTACAGACGGAAGAAGAACAAGAATTACCCAGACAGGGACATGGACGGTCATGATCGCCACATAGGCTAGTGGTAATGTCAGATTTTGATCTCGCGATGCTAGAAGCATAACCGCCAACACATTATGAGCACTCTCTGTGGTCTCCTTGAGTCAATTGATTACACGAGATGGATCAGGACATGTTGGAGCAGGAGCAGGAATCCTAAACAGGTTTGAATCAGGAGAGATTCGGGTCACGGTTGAAACCTAATTTGGTTAAAAGTTTGGAACGCCTCTCGGAAACAAAAGCAGGTTCAGAGATCCAAACATCAAACATTGAGGTCCCCATTGGAAACCGAGGAACCGGGAATGGGTATCGACGGCGGCGACGGGCACCGTTGGTTTCTTCCGGGTCATGGGAAGCAGCGGAGGAGATCCGAGGAAAGGATTTTGAATCGTAGTCGGTGTTAGAAGACAAGCAAGAGCAAAAAGAGGAAGAAACTAAGCGATCGAGAGACTCGTAGAAGCACTCGGTGTCTCTTTCCTCTTCCTCTTTTTGGTAGCTCATAGTTGACGAAGTGGTAAAGCCAGCAAAGGCATTCCCATAGAAAAAACCCTTCGCCTGTGATTTCGATCAAACAGAAACAAGTCCCAAAAAATGCAGACTATTGCGGGTGTTTTGGAATAAGAATTCTAAGAGATTTGATAGGATTTAGATTTTGAAAGATTTGGAAAGGTTTTAGGAGGTTGGTTCTTTAGGATATTTGGTATGATTTTAGTTGACTTTTTTTTTAATAAGAATNGATATTTGGTATGATTTTAGTTGACTTTTTTTTTAATAAGAATAAATAATAGATGATTTTAGGAGATTTTATCGTGAGAGTCTTATGTGATTCTATGTTCTTTTACATGATTGTGGTATTCTGTGAGAGTTTCACCCAATCGTAAGAACAAGGAAGAAAAGAACCATTAAGTAATAATTTGAGCAGTATAGTGAGAACGAATTTATGTATATGTTGGCTTTTAGAGTGTATCATGTGATTATCATTATTATCATATCCTAAATAGAAAAATTATGTTTAAAGGATTCCATTGAGATTACAAAAACGAGTGGTCTTCCTCTGTTCTTTTAGAAATTCGAACTTTCCTTCTCTCATTTGTCTGAATTCTTCACTCTTACTCTGTTTTTTGCTCACAACACTTTTCTTATCTATGAATAATCGAGACTTTATCTATAATGTAGTTTTGATTGAATCTATAATGGTTTCATTATCCCTTTCTACTCCAAAACGCAGAAACACAGTTCGAGTTCTTCTCATGGATACAATCAAAGCTCCCTCTTCTTAAGCTTCTCAAACTCTAACTTGTATCAACTTTGTCATCTGCTCTAGATCCTCATTAAACAATATTACATAATCGTACCTCAACTAACTTCTAGACGTTTCTTGGTCCTGGTTACAGTTGATGCAAAGGCAAATACGAAACCTAGAATTTAGAGCTTACAATGTTAAAGTTGGATAATTAGCACCCAGTAGATGTTACTTTATAAGCAAGGCACAACATTCTTGACGACCATACCGTTTTTAGGGGGAAGGAGAGGTCTCTTAGGTTTGTCTTTGTTGTTCTTGACTTTCTCACTTGCGGCTTGTCTCAGGTCCATTATATGTGTGGTAAAGGTTTCTTCTCTCGCTTTGACGCTCCTTACTAACCACAAATCTTGAATTTAACTGAAGTCTTAACTCAATGCCACAGTACAGAACAAGCACTACTTGATACTCAGAATGGAATTGGCGTTTAAAAAGTAACTTCATAATCCTGGGAATTTTATCAACAGCTGCTATAGTTGCCCACCAATTATTAGCTTGTGCTCTTTGTTGTTCTTGAGTACCATGAAGCTCTTCGTCTGCATTATTTTCATCATCACCTCTCTCATCAGCGTCATTTTCTTCAACAACATTATCTTCAGAAGGAAACATGTCTGAATGGCATTCTTTGCAGAGATAGTTATGTAACACAATACAAGCAAGTACTAACTCCGCTTTTGTCTTGTATGGATATGGTGGTGTGGACTTGAAGATGAGAAATCTCGATTTGAATATACCAAAAATCCTCTCAGTTTCGCAAGCTAGAATGACGGTGGTTGAACAACTCATTCTCATTTATAGGATCTTTTCCTTGTCCCCTAAAGTCTTGGAGATGATACCGAGTACTTCAAAATGGAACTAAAAAACTATGACGGTTGGCAAATCCGCAATCGACTAGATAAAATTTTCCTATATTATCAATTATTACAAATATTAGTGAGATTAAATGGAAACTAATAACAGAAAACATTTTATATATCATTATATAAATATTACCACACCTAAAGACATCGCATAATCTGAACTTAATAGCACCAAAAACGTCAAAAGACATCCAGTCCAAAGGAAGTACTAAGTAATATATAACAAATTACCATGTTTCATGCTCATTTAAGTGTCTACTAAATCTAACTATTAAATTTGCAGTAAAAGAAAATAATAGCGTACTTTCAGGAACTCTTAATTTGTTGACGCTTTGTGTTACATCATCATGTAGTACTTTTGCATCATGAGCTGAACCTTCCCATCCGCTAAGAACATATATAAACTCTAAATCAAAATTACACGCAGCTAAAACATTTTGTGATAATTATCCTTTGCGGTTACAGTAGCTAGTAGAGTCTTTTCCTATTATCATTGCAGGTATATGCGTTCCATCAATGGCTCCCACACAGTCCTAAATAAATTTTGAAACAAGATGTCACAATTTTGTTATACTTGAAAAATACTACGGAAAAGACAATATAACTTAAAATAAGGATAAAATCGTGCGCTGTCTTTTTTTATTTTTGGCACTGCAAGTCCGGGTTTAGCCATATAGGTTGGAGCAAGAGCATTTAACACTTTCATAATTGTGTTAAAGCTTGTACTTATTGAGAATCTTGATCTCTTGAATCTCTCTTGAGCCTGAATGTACCTCGAATTTTGACCCACAATGAACAAAAATGTGGCAAGCATTTCTTCAACGGAAACATTTCGGGTGTCTTTCAAACCCATCTTCACTCTAAAGATAGTGCATAGTTTCAGCTGATTTTGTTAGAGAAGTCAAAGATTGGAAAATTGTGGGGAATTTGTGGTTTTAGAGGTATTGTCGATGAATTTGGGGATTACACGTATTTTGGAGAATTCAAAGATTTTGTGGGTTTTCGGGAGAAAGTCAGATCCGATGAAGAGCAAAGAAAGCGAGAGATGAGTTGGGGGTTCAGAGATCTGTGTGTAGAAAATCAATGGAGAGACAACTTTTTTTTTTTTTAACATCGTCAATAGAGAGACAACTTTTTTTTTTTAACATCGTCAATTGAAAAACAATTTTTTTTTAATATCGTCAATGGAGAGAGTTGTAGTCATTTGCACTTTGTAGGCGCTGACACCCAAAGTTTTCTTCATCCAGAAATTATATCTTTAAAAATATAAGTAATTTATTTTATATTCCAACAGATTAGAAACTATGAAAGTACTATAATTTATTTATAAAAAATATGATTTGCAAATTGACAATTATGCATTTGCTCTATGCTTGCTTAATAGTCCATAATTGTATT
Source organism: Lepidium africanum (assembly GCA_900406405.1). Lineage (NCBI taxonomy): Eukaryota > Viridiplantae > Streptophyta > Magnoliopsida > Brassicales > Brassicaceae > Lepidium > Lepidium africanum. Next base: position 7,361 of record OVAX01004626.1, on the reverse strand, counting down.
ATTTTTTTTGGATAGAAAATATTGTTATGTCATTAATTTGGGAGGGGGAGGGGGTGATGGAGGGCGGTTGAGGCTGGCGGTAGGATCCACCGGAGAAGCACGTCTAGGTGAAAATGAGTGGTTCGCCAAATCGTCATTCTCTCTATTATTGGTTCAACTAGTTGTTAATGTACTTTCAGATAAAAGACATAATACATTTATGCATGACAAGGTATATATATGAACTTGTGACTTAGTCGTATCATACTAGTAGTAGAGAAAATTCTCATAGAGGAAACTTTTTCGTCAAAAATTATTTATCTATAAGGGAACTTCATAAAACCTACTTACATAGTTATTCTAATATAAAACGGCCTAAGAAAATATGTTTTATAATTTTCTATATAATAAAAGGATACTATTTTTTAGAATTACCTTAAACATTGAATATTTTACATAGAGTGGTCTTGTATTTTACAATATTAGTAAGAGTATTTTGGGAAGAACATCATAATTATTTTTGAAAATGAAATGAGGAAATGGTCAATTAAATACTCAACTTTCGTGTTTTTGTCAAAAAAATAATAAACGTTTCAATTGGCCGAAAGCTTAGTTGACCAAGCCAATTAGATACCCAATTAAGTCAACTTTAACAAAAATTAAACTCCTTTAAATTTTTGTTTATGGTCCGTTGAATTCACTTTCAAAACGTCACGTTTTACATTTAACAAGCTAAAATTCCCAAATCCATTTAAAAGAACCCTAATTTCTCCGATCTCTTCTCTCTTTTTCTCTTCACTTTCTCGTTCTCTTCTCTCTGTCATCGACATCTTCTCTATTTCTCCCATTTATTCTCTGCTTCGATTCTTTCATGTTTTACTCTTCTTTTACAATAAATATGATTTTGAGAGCTCCAATAGTGGTTTAGTAGATAAACATGGCATTCCCGTTTAAAGAGATTTGAAGATGATCAAATTCTTTGCATTTCTTGTTTGTGTATATTTGTGATTGTCAAATTTGTTTTCTAAGATTACCATGTTGATGTTGTTACACTCTTGTTAAAGTCGATCATGTTGATGTAATGACCATTTATTGTTGACTCTGTTTACAAATGATAATGTTGATGCAATTGTGATGATTTTTAAGTGTATTAAAATAGAATCTCGATTTAAAAGAGTGATGTTGGTTTGAAGTATGATAGAGCAGATGCACGTTTAGCTTCATCGTCTTCTTCATCCAAATCATCATCCAATTGATTATCACCAACCTCTTCTTCACCTTCTACATAATTTGAGTGAATCCACTCATGATTACATTGATAATTGATCTACATCTTCTAATATACTCTGAGATTGTATCGGACCTTTTCGTTTGGCTTTGTTCTTCATTCTGAGCATCTCAATCTCACTCAATCTCTCTATAAATAGCTATGAACATATTATTAGGATTTAGAGAAATTGAGGATTTTGCCTTGATTCACGATTTTTGATTCTTCAGATTTGTTAAATGCAAAACGTGGCACTTTGGAAGTGTCATTAACAAACCATTAATGAAGCTTTAACGAAGTTTAATTTTTGTTAACGTTGACTTAATTCTGTATCTAATTGACTTGGTCAACTAAACTTTGGTATTTTTTCGGCAAATAAAAAAGTCAGGTATTTTTTTGGCAAAAACGCGAAAATTGAGTATTTAATTGACCGTTTTCTCAAAATGAAATCAATCTTTTATTTAATTATCTTATTAATTGCCAAATCAATTAAAAAAATATTTATGGTAGTTAATCTATATTTATTTATCGTATTAATTACCAAATTAAGTAAAATATATATTTATGGTAATTAGATTTAAAATATGGAAATATTATTATAAACAAACAATCTTCGTAATCAAGCTTTATTAGTTGAGATTAAATTAGAATTTGTATTAGTTTTCGTGATGAAAATAACATAAATATTTAGAATTACCCTCATTACCAGGTAAAATATTACATAAAATGTCACTGAAAATTCGAATGTTAGTAAGGGTATTTTGGTGAAATTTTGCTCGTTTTCAATCATTTAATACATGTATTCATTCAAAAAAACTATATATGATATTTAGATAATATAAATTTGAAAGCATTTATATATATGATCACAAATGATTATGAATTTAAGATACAAATTTAGTCAATAATTAAAAACAAAAAATATCAATTCTCTTAATAACAATAGAAATGTTGTCAACAAGAAAACTCTTTTTTTTTTAATTGATCAATCAAAAACAGAATTATATACAAAGAGGTTGGAACACATAAAAATATAAATGAGACGAATCTCGAACCAACGTTGCAGCAAATGCAATCTATGAGGAGGATGATAAGAAAGAGAAGATATCCTATTACGGATAGTCTTATCTATCAACCGGATGAGAGCGGAGACCAGAGACCATATACGACCATAAACACGAGCATTACATTCTCGCCGCATATAATAGATTGCAGTTTGGAAGGCTAAACGCACAAGGATCCTTTCAAGAGTACCATAGTGAGAACCAAGAAGATCAGCTATAGTATATTGCCAATCCGAAGTAATAGAGGTTTCGCCTCCCACAAAGTTCCATCCATATTGTAAAGCTGTAGGGGCAAACTTATTGATATGTTCATGATCAATGAAAGTAGTGTTGTCAACATAATTATATTCCCATTAATTCAAAACCGTGCTGATATTTTAAAATTTAATGATATGTTGTCAACAAGGAAAGTAGAAAACAAAAACTTTATTCGTTAAATATATGTCTTATTCACCGAATTCAGAATAAATATTCTAACTTAATTATATAACTTCATTCTACAAATTTTAAATAAACTAGTTGGTGACTCGCCGTTCGGGTGGAATTTGTATTATTGCGAAATTGATGTGATATGATAGATATGTAGATAATAAATATATATTTTGTGAAAAAGCTGAGTTTAATTGTATGTAAAATAGGAGAAATTTTTTATAATTTGTTTAAAACTTTGGAGTATGTATTAAAAATTATATATTTATTTTATAAAGTAATAATTTGCATATAATATAAAATTTTTTGTAATATTAAAATCAGTGATTATATAAAGTAAACTCTAAAATATTTTATATGTAGGTTTAAGAAAATTGTTTTGAATAATGGTTATACGTTAAAGATGATTAGAAATTTATTTGTGTAGTAAAGAGTTAAATTAGCAATTTATGTGTGTTTTCAATATGTAACAATTTATTATATTGCTTGGGTATGTGAGAAGTAAAAAAATGTGGATCAAAATAATTAGTAAGAGTAATTACATATTTTTTATACCTCACGTTCTAATATATATTTGGAGAAAGTAAAAGTAATTACGTATTCATTTTTATACTTTTTCTAGCATTCTAACATACATTTGGAAGAATATTTGTTTATGGACTTTGATATGTGTATTTGAATTTTTTAAACCCACTTGCTTATTTTGTTTTTATTTTAGTCATATACTATTTTTTTGGCATATAATTTTAGTCATATAATACTATATTGTAGTCATGTAATATTACTGTTAATTTATTATACATATATATGGTTTTTGTTTTAACGTATTTTTTTGTTTTTTTTTTTTTTTTGGAGATTAAAAAGTGAATGAAATTTTTTTTTTTTTTTTTGGAGATTAAAAAGTAAATGAATAATTTTTGTAATTGAGATATATATTTAATTTGTGTTTGTGGTTTTAAATTAAATATGATAATTTAAATGTTTTGTGTTTTAAATGAGGTGATAATGTGGTTTCATGAGAAGAATGCACATTTAACTTTATATATATATATATATATATATATATATATATGGAACGTAGAATATTCTAAAATGTACACTTACCATAATTACATAAATTATAATAATTATGCTAAATTGTATACATAAATATGTAGATATGATATATGTTAAAAATATACATCCAATAATTATGGCATTTAATTGAACAATTATATTACATATCAAAATTTTTTTGGGCCCGATTGGTAAATCTTACAGCAGCTTTGCAGAGTCATATTTTTTCAGAGCACTTAACTTCTTCCAATCACACTTTGCTCTGAAATTTTTTCAGAGCCATATTTTTCGAGAGCATTAAATCTTTACCAATCAAGCTTTACCTATAATTTCTTAATCCAGAGCACTTTTTCCTTTTTTTGCTCTACAGAGCAATTTTTTCGGTTTACAAAGCAAAAAACCTAGAACACTTATATTTTTGCTTAAAAAAATTCTTACAGCACTCAAATCTACACATACAGTCAAAAAACTTATAGCCTAAAATTCTACAGCCAAAACACAAAAGTTATAGCCCTTACCAATAGGCCCCTTTATTTGAATTAAAAGAAGATCACGATTTATGTTGTATACGAAAATTAAGGGCACATAATACAATCAATCATAAAAAATAGATATAAGACATTAAAGTTACACGATTTTGTTTCCATTTTTCAGCCATTTAAAAGAGATGCACTAGATTATGAAACTTACCATATGCATCCCGTGATATTCTTTTACCATTTATTTTACGATTGATTTTGAAAATTAAAAATGACACTTAACATACTTACATAAATTATATTAATTACGCTAGATTATATAAATAAAAGTGTAAGTATGATATATACTACGATTATACACCAAATAAATATTTGAGTAATTGTATCCAATTATCCATATTTTCCCAAATTATTTACTGAAAAAGATTATTAAAATATATAATAATTAAACATAAAGAAACTTATATAAACGTAAAACAAATATAAAAGAAGAAGGCGACGTCAATGGCGATTTCCCGATGATGTCCGTTGATGACCTCATATCAAGATTTCAGAACACGCTTTTTGATCTGGGTATTTCTGTTTATAAGATCCCGGCGATCTCTCGATGTACTAATGTCTTGTGGAGGGGATTTTGGTCCCTTTTGAAATCTCAAAATTATGCGGTGGGTTACGGACGTTTGAATCGATGTTTGTGTCATGCAATTATGTGTCTGTGGGTAATGCGGATGAAGGTATTAGCTCCTTCTTATGTTTTTTCATGGTTTATCTATGTGAATTTGTTCAATCTCTATGTTAGTGTTTATATCCTAACCTTGAAATTGAATTGGCCCCATGTGCAATGGATTCGTTCCCTGTTATGGATGGACTCATTTGATAACATAGAAGTTTTTCATTCACATAATTGTTTGAACCATGTTATAGTCTTGTTGATTGCAGAGGACTGTTATGTTTCTTTCGGTAAATTTTGAATGTTATGTATTTATGTAAGGCTCAGAGGAGAATTGGAGAGCTTAAATTTGATGCTCAATTACCGATTTTATGTAGTATTAGGATTTGGTTGGATTTCATGTCCTTATGGTCTCATCAGATTCTCTTTTCATCAAAGATTGAATTGTTGATTTGGGCCTTTATGGCTGTACTAAGAACACATCTTTCTTTGGTAATTTTTAATGTTGTAATTCTGGGAAGATTTCTTACATGGTTGTTTCCTGAAATCTGCTTATTAACTATGTATGTTTCTCATATTTGCCGATAATCATATTTAGTATATGGTCTGAAGGAGATCACACGAAGATTAACGTTATGTTAGCTTATCCCCTTCGGTTAGCAAGATCTCAACCTGGATATCTCAGTGGTAATTTCTTGAAATACTCTTTGCTTTGTAATCTTGACTTTCACTATGTTTCTATGTATAATCCTATTATGTGTTGGATTAATGAGTTACTCCTATTTAGTTTCAAATCACTATATGTCTCTTTGGATTCTGTTCTGGGATTCTCTACATAGGTTTTTTCACATAAATCTGATGCCAACTATGGTTTGAGAATCATGTCTGATGAATACTTTATTGTTTTTGATTCTCGATTTTGGGTTTCAATTCGAGAATCTTTTGAAGGATATGGTTGAAAGGGATTATGTATGGATCATTTTATTTATCTGACAATCTTTCGGAATCAGGAATATATCCGAGTGAATTACAACCAGGTATTTCTTTGAGATTGTTGAATCCATGTAATATTGGTTTTCAATGTCCTGATACTCTTATCCCATTTTGGATTCTGGTATATATTACAATATTCTTTGGACTGTTTACTAAGTCTAATGTTGGAATCTAATTTGAGATTTTATCTTCTACTTTTAGTTTATGTTCATCGTGTGTCTTATGTTACATGGTACATGATAAGTTACTTCATTAGGATCCTCATGCTTTCATGCTGCGGTTTTCTTTTGTTTGTGTCAATGTTTAGTGCTACTCAATTCCCTGTGATTAGCACTAGTCAATGTTTAGTCATGCTCAATTCCCTGTGATTAGTACTAGTCAATGTTTAGGACCGAGGTAGTCCTTTCAAAGCTATTGAGAAAGCGAATGATAAGCTGCTCGGGCTTCAGGCCAAGTTGGACTCCGAAAGGGAGAATTTTGATCTCCGTCTTCATCAAGCTTTGAATTCGGAGAAGTAGAAGATTTTTCAAGGCCTTCAAGATCAGTTTGCTAAGCGCTTTGAGAGGATCGCTGCTAGGTTCAATGATCTTGGTGTTAACTTGGAGGCTCAGTTGACCTATGCGCCAGCAATACTATGGTTAGAAAATGTCCTTTGCCTACTGTCGCATTGCAGTGTCAATATCCCTTCGGTGGTCTCGGATCACGTGAACACTGAGTTGGATAAATTCAAGGAAATTGTCAACAGGGTAAACCTGACGGTGCTTCTTCCTAGAGATTTGGTTGTCTCAGTTTTGAGATTGGAGATGCTTCTAATGCAGGTGGCGAGACTTGATTCATATAAACACATTGATTTTGTCTCGTTCTCTTTGTTTTAGCTTTCAGAGCCATCTAATGTTTGTAATTAGTTCTCTCTTTTTCTTGTAAATATATTTCCTGCAAAACGGACATGGTTTTTTTTACTTTGATTTGAACCTCTTTGACATTTAAAGTCGGAAAATATGAAATGCAAAAGTGATTTTGTTTTTAAGTTGAGTTAACAATTCAATTGCAAAGTGAAAATAATCCAAGAATTTTTCTCGGTTGAGTGAAAGAGCTGGGTTCCACCTTAAGTTTGAGAATTAAATCCCATTTTTAGGATGAAAAATCGCTATTTCTGGTCCATAGAGCTGAGGTTTTAAGACTCAGTTTAAGTTGTGATTTGAGAATTTGATGTCAGAGTACTTTGTGAGAATTAGATCTCGAATTCTCGAGAACTTGGTCTCGGCTTAAGAGTGAGAGTTAAATTTTGATTATTTTGTACAAAACTAGGTTTTGTCTTTACGAGAACGAGTTCTGATATGATCGTGGATAGCACAACAGCAGTAGCACCGGAAGTGGAGGGACGGATCACACGTGCAAGAGCTAAGGAGATGGCTCGTGAAGCT
>OVAX01004625.1:0-12407 GCA_900406405.1 Lepidium africanum | reverse complement strand
ACAATCATGTCATAATATTTTCTTCTGAAAGGTCAACTTCTTCAGGAAGTTTTATTTATTCCTGATTTTTGCTGATATCTACAGAATCAACAGCAAAATCAGCTACATCGAGATAATTATCAGTGNTATTCCTGATTTTTGCTGATATCTACAGAATCAACAGCAAAATCAGCTACATCGAGATAATTATCAGTGTCCATACCATCAGATGAGAGTCCAACTTCATTTTCATTAGAAGGCCCAGCTTCATTGTCAAAAGATGGTTCGGCACCATATAAGAAGTTGGTTTCCTTTTCTTTTTCTTTGTTCTTTTGCGACTCTTGATAAAGCTTGACAAAAAGCTTTGGCGTACGACAGGTACGCGACCAGTGACCTTTCAAGCCGCATCTATAACAATGATTCTCACGTTGCTTATTTTCAACTTCCTTTCCTTTTGACTTTTGATTATTTCTCTCATAATTACTAGTTAGAGATTTTCTTATTTGTCCACGTCCATTTCCATGACCATATCCTCCACTTCCATGACCTCGGTGGTTATTCCGACCACGTCCACGTCCATTATAATTATTATAACTTGTGGATGCAACATTCGCTTCTGGGAATGATGCAGATCCAGTTGGACGAGATCGATGGTTTAACATTACCAGCTCATTGTTTTGTTCTGCCATGAGGAGAACTTGCATTAAGTCTGAATACTTCTGGTATTCATTTGCCCGGTACTGCTGTTGCAAAATCACATTTCCAAGATGAAATGTCTATAGGGTTTTCTCGATCATATCATAGTCAGTGATCTTTTCTCCACATAACATTATCCTGGAAGTGATTCCAAATAGTGTAGAATTATATTCGCTTACGCTCTTATAATCTTGGAACCGGAGGTTCAACCACTCATGTTTTGCTTTTGGTAGGATCACATATTTCTGGTGATTGAACCTATCTTTGAGTGATTACCAAAGATATGCAAGATCTTCTTTCGTTAAATATTCATCCTTTAAACCATCGTGGATATGATGTAATAAAAATATCATGGCATTGGCCATAGACTCTTCAAGAGTCTCTTTGGACTTATCGATGGTATCGATTAATCATTTTCCTTTTAGGTGCAATTTTACTGCAAGTGCCCATCTTATATAATTATGTCCAGTTATATCCAGGGCAGCAAACTCGAGTTTAGTCAAATTTGACATGATTACCTTGATTCGGTATTGGAACAGAGCAACTCGTGCTGATAACGTGTTATAAAACTATTTTTTAAATATTATATTAATATATGTTAAAAGATGAGCGAGATAAGCTGTTAACTCTTAAGTTCTTACTTTTATTCATGTATGTAAGTAAAAATTACATAAGCATTTGTGAAGCTATATTTATAGTGGGTTCATGTCGGTTAAATGAAGGCAGTAAAAGTAAAAATAATAAACTATCATCTTATGGATAATTACTGATTTATAACATAAACGATTTTGTGAACCACAAAGTTTCGTAAAAGAGTCTCTAAATCAAATCAAGTTAATATCGAAACTAGCTGGTGTTGGTTATGTGTGAAATTGGCTCTTCTAAAAATGTACATGGAGTTCTCTTTAAATTTTGTGAAAAAGGATTTTACAATGAATCGAATCCTAATGCTATCACAGAGATCAAACACACATTTCAAAAGATTTAAGAGAATATGACATTAATCAAGAAAGTCAAAGGAAAAGAAGAGCCACAAATCTTTTTTGTGCATGGATTTGTGTGTGTGTCATGCATGCATTTTATGAATATAATTTCCAAAAAGTTATACATATAATCTACACATATTTTTTCTGATTAATAGTTTCTTTATTGGAAATTTTATATCTTAATATTACTTTATCTATCTAAAAAAAAGAATTTACGTCATCATACCCAAATTACCATAATATATGATTCCTACCAACCCTAATTCATGGCTATAAATATCGACAAAAATCTTAACCCCAACACAAAAGAAAAAGTCAAAAAAAAACCAAAGTCTTTAAACTTGGAGTCTCTTCGTCTAAATTCTCTGTAAGTAAAAAGTTGAGATGTATTAGAAGTCTCAAGTGTCGTGCATGCATTTTAGGCGTTTCGTTTCTTTGCATGCTCTCTCTTCTTTCTCTTTCTCTCTCTATCTCACCCATAATTTTAATTTTCACTTCGATTAATAAAAAATATAAACTTTTTTTTTTTAAAAAAACCTTCTTCTTCGCCGTTACAGTCCTCTTTCTTCCAATTCGCCGTCAATAAATCTTCCCTTTTCTCTTCCCGCCGGTTTCCTTCCTCATCCCTCCTCTGATTCTCTCAACGCGACTTTGATTTTGACCAACGTCGATGCATGTTTCATGACCAACGTCGACTTTGAATTTCATCTCCGATTCGACTTGTTTAGCTCTTCCGGGGTTTGTGTTAGGGTTTTACGATTTTGAAATTGGGTATTGCAATTCGATAAGGTTTCTGATTTTCCCGGTTTAGATGTTTGAAGTCAAAATGGGGTCAAAGATGTGCATGAACGCATCTTGTGGCTCGACTTCTACTGTTGAATGGAAGAAAGGTTGGCCTCTTCGATCTGGTCTCCTCGCTGATCTCTGCTTTCGTTGCGGGTATCTCTGATTTTTGATCTTTCTTATCTTCTTAATGATTGATTTCTCACTGCCAATTTGACCCTTTTTAATTTACATATAAATAGGAAAGTGATGATTTTGCGTTTATGTTTGATTACTCATTGTGATTGTTTTGTTATAGATCCGCTTATGAGACTTCTCTTTTCTGCGAAACATTCCATAAGGACCAATCTGGTTGGAGGGAATGCTATTTGTGCAATAAGGTGCGTTTTTAATTTTTTGAAATTGATTGTCCAATGCTTGCTTTTTGATTATATATGAAATATTATGCTTTTTCTATATATAGTTTTTTTTTTTTTTTTAATTTTCTCTGCAATGTTTTGGTTGTTCTGATATGAGTTTCTGTAATGGCAGCGACTACATTGTGGATGCATTGCTTCTAAAGTGATGATTGAGCTTATGGATTATGGTGGTGTTGGTTGTTCCACCTGTGCCAATAGACATCAACTCAACTTGGTGAGTTTGTGAATCAATTCTCTTTGCCTTTTTGAGTGTATTCAAGTTGTGTTGTTCTAATGAATCTGCCTTCATGTTCTTGTAGAATAAGAGAGGTGAGAATTCAGGTGTTTTTAGCAGATTGCCAATGAAGACATTAGCTGATAGACAACATGTGAATGGTGAAATTGGAATGAATATTGAGGGAGGAAGAAGCGAAGCAGATCTCTTTTCTCAATCTCAGAGATGTGATTCTCAGCCACTAGTCATGGGTGGAGATAAAAGAGAAGAGTTCATGCCTCAGCGTGGATTTGGTAAGCTTTTGAAAACAGAAAATACCACCACTGGGTATAGGCTGGACGGTGGGGAAATGCATGAATCATCACCTTCACAGCCATCTTTAAATATGGCTTTGGCTGTAGTTCCTCATAGCCCATCATTTTCAACCGACAAAAAGAAACATATTGGTGCTTCTACATCCCACATTACCCAATGCTCTGCGTCTAGTATACTGCAAAAACCCTCAAAACCTGCTGTTTCGACAACTCTTGGGACTAGTAAATCTGCACAGGCACGGGTTGGAAGACCTCCAGTCGAAGGCCGAGGGAAAGGCCATTTACTTCCCCGATATTGGCCAAAATATACTGATAAAGAGGTTCAACAGATCTCCGGAAAGTATCCTTTACTTGTTCCTTCTTTTCTTAAACTTCTTTTCTTTAAACTTCTTTCTTGGTATTTTTGCTACTATTTTATTCTGTACGCACTTTGAATGACTCTATGTTTACCTTAACAAATTTAGTTTGAATTTGAACATTGTACCTCTTTTTGAAAAAACTCTTAGTGCCAGTGATGCTGGTCGCATTGGTCGTCTAGTTCTTCCAAAAGCATGTGCAGAGGTAATTTAACATTTTTTTTCTTGTATATTTCCCTTGTCATTAAAATATCTTGGAGAATTATTACTGAAGTCGGCACTGGTATATAGGCATATTTCCCTCCAATTAGTCAATCGGAAGGCATTCCTTTGAAAATCCAAGATGTGAAGGGTAAGGAGTGGACGTTCCAGTTCAGATATTGGCCCAATAACAACAGTAGAATGTATGTCTTAGAAGGTGTTACTCCTTGCATACAGTCCATGATGCTTCAGGCTGGTGATACAGGTAATGCTCTGTAGCCTAATAATGTACTTCATGTTATAGCTAAAGCTTCAGGAAACTGCTGGTATATTCATCAACCATTTTCTAGGACTATTGTTGGTTTTTTGCGTTTTCTTATCGTGTGGCTTTGTTTATCATTTGTACAGTAACATTCAGTCGGGTTGATCCTGGAGGAAAACTAATCATGGGTTCGAGGAAGGCAGCTAATGCTGGTGATGTACAGGTTGGGTTCTCTATGAACTGATTTTACTGAAATGTGCTGGTTGTTCTCTGCTTAGCTCCATTCTTATGTAGATATAATCTTTATAAACAGGGTGGTGGTCTCCCAAACGGTGCTTCAACTGAAGATACATCATCATCAGGTGTTACAGAGACCCCACCGTCCATAAATGCATCCTCTTGTCCATCAGGAATACTGAAAGACATGAAAGGTTTGCCTGAGCATTTGAGCTCAACTTATGGTGGTAGTTGCTCAAAGAAGAGTGAGAATAACGGAAGCAGAATATGTGAAGACGGGCCACGGGTTAAAGACAAGAAGAGGACTCGAACCATTGGGACAAAAAATAAGAGATTGCTTTTGCATAGTGAAGAAGCTATGGAGCTGAGACTCACCTGGGAAGAAGCTCAGGACTTGCTTCGTCCCTCTCCTAGCGCAAAGCCTAGCATCCTCGTCATTGAGGAACATGAATTTGAAGAATTTGACGTAAGTGGTAGATATTTTTGAAAATTTGTAACAAAAAATGGGTTTCATGTGACTTAACTCTGAACTGGACATCCCCTCAGTTAATCATAGTTTTTGTTAATGTTATGCTCAGGAACCACCCGTCTTTGGAAAGAGGACAATAATTACTTCAAAACCTTCAGGGTAAGTTCTTTATTCCAGTTCTCAAGTTAAAAAAAATAAATGGCAACACGAAGTCCTATAATATAATTCCATACTTGCACTTGGTGTTTATCTCCAGCTTATAAGTCATTTACTAACGAATGTCTTTATGGTCCAGTGAACAAGACCGATGGGCATCTTGCGATGACTGCTTTAAATGGAGAAGGTTACCTGTAGACGCCCTTCTTCCCTCAAGATGGACATGTCCAGACAATGTTTGGGACATGAGCCGGTAAGAACTATCACAAGTTTTGTTTCTTCTTGATTGCTTATATCATAGATCACTTTAGAATTTGTTTTTTTTTTTGAGGTCCTGTCGGTGTAATTTAATATACATTGATAGGTGTTCATGTTCTATACCGGAGGAGAATCTGAAGGAACTTGAGAATGCTCTTAAAGTGGGAAGAGGTATGAAATCTATTATATCTTGGCCTCTCATGGTTCCTTATCATGTTTAATTAGAGTGAGAGACTGCTTCCAAGTTGTACTGCATAGGGGGGATTTGTATAAAGAAATACAGGACGATTTTGTTTGTGAACAGTGCTTACCTTTGATTAACTCAGCTTATTGAGAATCTCAAGTCTCAAGACACTAACTGTCTGTATATTTATTTAGAGTACAAGAAGAGAAGAACTGGGGAAAGCCAGGTAGCAAGAACTGAGCAAGAACCGTGTGGTTTGGATGCATTAGCGAGTGCAGCAGTCTTAGGAGACAGTTTAGGTGAGCCAGAGATTGCGACGACAACCAGACATCCAAGGCACCGGGCTGGATGCTCTTGCATTGTGTGCATTCAGCCACCAAGTGGGAAAGGTAGGCACAAACCCAACTGTGCCTGCAACGTGTGTAGCACCGTGAAGAGAAGGTTCAAGACTCTGATGATGAGGAGGAAGAAGAAACAGTTAGAGCGAGACGGACCTGCAGCAGCAGAAGATAAGGAGACAATGAAAGAGGCTGAGTGTGATACGAGTAAGGCAGAGAAGGAAGTGAACGCAGAGAGAATAGATCTAAACAGTGATCCTTACAATAGAGAAGACATTGAAGCTGGGGCGGCAGAGAAAGAGGAAAGCAGAAAAGGAGAAATAGGAGAGTGTTCGAGTGTTGCTGAAGACGGTGATGTTTTAGGAGTTACGGAGTTAGAAGAAAGAGAGGCTGAAAATATTCATCAACAGCCAAGAGGTGAAAGCTGACATGGAAGACAAGAAAGAAAAGACCAAAAGTGAAACTCATAGTTACTTTGTTTTCTAAGGACAACAAGAGTCGAAGAAGAGAGAGGGTACAGTTTTGTGTTTGATTCTGTCATATTATTAGGAAAAATAAGTTTCTTTAGTGCAAAACAACAATTATGGCCCATTTTTTTTTTTTGGTGATTTGTGGTGAGGATTGGGTTTTAGTATGTCTCCTATGTGTTTTGTAAAAGGCAAATGGAGCTTTTGTTGATGAAGCAGTTGAATTTTCTATGTATTTTTCTATCGTCTTTCAACCTCACATGTGAAGGCATAATGATTTAAATTAAGATCCTTCTCCTTAAATTGTTGTTTAACTTTAATATTCGATTTTCATGGTCAATTATGAAAGCAAGTAGATATTGTTGATATTATTTATGTTAATATGAAGGGTTAAGATGCATAAAATGTGTTAGACCAGAAGAGATGTCATGCATATAAATAAATTTTGTTGAAGAATGCATGCAGTAGTAGACTTGTAATTGTAAGGAGATTTAATTAATTAATTAAAATTAAACATGTAATCTAATTAAACTATTTTTTGTATTGGTTTGAAAAACCCTAATAGCACATGCAATTTTATTTTCTAAGTTACGAGCCTCACACCGGTAAACTTGTCCATTTCGTAAATAGTAGGTTTGAAACTCACTCAATAGTTGTATGTTTAAGGCTAGTGTTTGAACTGGATTTAGCACATGAGTTAGATAAGACTGATTGATATAAGGGGAATTTGGGCAAGAATTTAGTAGAACAAGGTTGCAGAGAGAATAAAAGTGCTGTATTGCTTATGTGAAAATTGTGAGAATGTGGTTTTTTTGTGGGACATCCTCCTGTGTTTATAAGGTATATAGTCGGTTATAAACAAATTTAGAATAGGAAATATTACATTGTTTGTTAAGATTATCTTCCAAATATTCTGTAATATTCAATTATTGTTATGGAACATTTCTATATCCTTTCTTCGGTGGAATGCCGTCCAAGTAACTATATTCCGAAATGTCAAATGAGTTAACTCTGGTCATAATACCTAGACAACTAGTCTATCTTTGATTATCCGATTATTAATGAGATGACACTTTCTGAGATAAGAACTTGATATTATCAAACTTTTTGCCGAGATAATACCAGTATGATGTCGGGAATTATGATCTTTTAGATATTTCTACACTTTTTGCCTTTTGGAGGGTGAAAAAAAACTCTTTTAGTAATGAATGAGTCATATTAAGTTATTTCAGTCATTTTTTCTAAAAACCAAAGATAAAATTGTGTATAATGTTTTTTTTAAAATTTTAGATTGTATATAATACATATAAAAAAAATTAATGCGAAATATCCTTTTTAGCATAAAAGGGTATTTCAAAATGAGACATAACAATTCTGTATATGGTGGATATTTATTATTTATGATAAATATATATAGTGAAATTACATATGAAAATTGGACAAAAAAAATTTAAAAATTAACGACTATAAACCCAGTTTGAATTTAAAATTCCAAAAAAAATTGGCAGAAAAAAAGCTAATCTCTATAATTTAAAACATGAAAAGTGTCGATTTAACACCAAATTTAGCAAAATAGTCAAATTGAACACTGAATTCCGGCGATAATTTATTAAATATCTAATTTTTTGTTGACTTCCGATTAAATCCTAAACTTATAAAATATTTATTTTCTTTCAAGAATGAGTTCAAATTCGTTTCTTTCAAGACAACATTTCAAACAGAGGAATCTGAGCTCATTCTTGAAAGAAAAGACAAAATCAAGTTTAGGAGTTCTTCAAAAGAAAGATAAGAACTGAATCAAACTTTAAAATTGATTTGGTTTTCGAGTTTAGAAAAAATTTTGAATTGGATTTTTCGTCGGGTTCAATTGGCTTGGTCAACGATAAGTTCAAGGTTTGATTGGAAGTCAACAAAAAATTATGTTCAGGGTTAAATCAGACACTTTTCTCAATTTAAAATTCAAAAGGTACCATGAACCACCTTACCAAAATAAAGATACCATGAACAAAAATGAAAAGGTTATAATATTATGAAAAAAACTGACAATGAGTATATGTCACATAACATTTTGCATACTTTGAGAAGACATTAATGAGATGAAATTAAACTTTATAATAAACCATGTAAAGGTTCATTATAAATGTTAATAGCTAGGGCCCAATTAACGTAGAAAAGCGAGAACTATCTCTTCCTTTCGTTTCATCACTCTCGCTCTGTACTGAGTGCTTACCTTCGTAATTAGGCTCTCTCTCTCTCTCTCTTTTCCTTTCCTCATTTTCTCTATAATCTCTTAACTTCTCTCATTCTCTCCAGGTTCATATATATATCCATTTTATCTCTTCCTGTGTTTTCTTCTCCTGAATTTCTGTTAAAATTATGTGTTTATTTTCATGTATAGATCTAGGGTTTATGGTTTCTGGATGATTGCTGATAATTCTTCGTGGTTTCTCCGACTTACATTTTCATTGTTTCGTTTTTTTTACCATTGGTGCAGTCGAGCTTTGAATTCTCTCGCATTTTCCTAATTTTTTATTCTACGTTTAAGTTACGTTTGGATCTATGTAATTTTTTGGTGGTTGAAGATCATCGTAGATCGTGATTGAAACGAGAGATCAAAAGAGAGCAACTATGAGCGAGAGTCAGAAGTTCCAGTTGGGAACGATCGGCGCTTTGAGTTTGTCCGTTGTGTCATCTGTGTCGATCGTTATTTGTAATAAGGCTCTTATTACCACACTTGGTTTCACTTTTGGTAAGATACTTCTGGACGATATCAGATTTTTATGAATCTACGATGCGAATCTGCACAGTTCGTATCGAGCCTGCTTTAAGCATTTACGTACACTGAGTAATTATTTAGGTTTTAGGCGTCTGAGTTTGGGGCATTTGTTTGGTCGATTGACTTGAGATGATGTGTCCGTCGGTTTCTGATTGTTGAAAGGATATTCTAGTTCTAGAGTGCCTTTTAACCGTAATTGTGTGTCCTCGAAAATTGAGAATACCTTTTGCTTTCTTGTTGATGATGGGAACTCTACGTTGGTTCTGGTTTCTCATACGAGAAGCCCATTCATGTGCATCATCCATCTAAAGTATCCTAATATAGTCTTTATGTAATCCTTTGTTTATTTTATTGAACTTACAGCGACCACTTTGACGAGTTGGCACCTTTTTGGTCACATTTTGTTCACTCCATGTCGCATTATGGATGAAGTTTTTTGAGCACAAGCCTTTTGATCCACGAGCTGTGATGGGATTTGGTGTGTTAAATGGAATTTCCATTGGATTATTAAATCTCAGTTTGGGTTTTAATTCTGTTGGTTTTTACCAGGTATATCACTTTTTTTCCCTTTTCCGTTCGAGCAGTTGCCTAATGTGATATCAGTTTCTTCACATCGATGTTCTAAACATGTCTTCTCTTCCCTTAACTATCAGATGAAAAAATTGGCTATCATCCCCTGTACTGTGTTTTTGGAAACCATCTTTTTCAGAAAGAAATTCAGGTTAGCACTGATGTTGTCTTAAACAATACTTCATTTCTTTCAGTTGTATGATTTTTGGTAAGTCTTGGACATAGTTGTCTATGATTTGGTTTAGAAATTGCTCACGGCCTCACGCCCAAGCAGTACATATGTCTTCCAATAGTTTATATTGGGTTACTGTGGAATGGTTGAGCAAGTTAGAAACTTCTTAATCTTGTTTCATGGTTATTACCTTTCAGTCAGTGTGATTCGTCCTCACAAAGTTTCATGGTTAAAATGATTGATTGGTCAAAGGCTTAATGATCCACTTTATGTCGTGTGCAGTCGAAAAATCCAGTTTTCATTGGTTATCCTTCTCATTGGTGTCGGAATTGCAACCGTAACAGATCTTCAGCTAAATATGCTGGGTTCTGTACTGTCGCTGCTGGCTGTTATTACAACTTGTGTTGCCCAAATTGTATCCTATACTTATCTTCTCTTGTATCAGCCAGTGGTTCAGCGAGATAGTAGTGTCCTTGTTTGGTTTCATTGCTGTTATCTTAACCAATTACATACAGATGACAAATACGATCCAGAAGAAATTCAAGGTTTCATCCACCCAACTTCTGTATCAGTCTTGTCCATATCAAGCAATAACTCTATTCTTAACTGGGCCATTTTTAGATGGTCTGCTAACAGACCAGAACGTTTTTGCTTTCAAATACACCTCTCAAGTCCTGGTGAGAACAAAGTAGTTGTAGAATAGTCTTCCTTATCGCTTCAACATAATTTACAAACGTACTTATGTTTGGATGCAGTTCTCCATCGTCCTGTCCTGCCTCATATCTGTTTCCGTTAACTTCAGCACGTTTCTCGTCATTGGAAAGACATCACCAGTCACTTATCAGGTTCTGGGAGATTGAAAAACATGCCTAGTGTTAGCATTTGGGTATCTATTGCTAAAAGATGCGTTCAGCTGGCGTAACATTCTTGGTATTCTGGTCGCCGTTATTGGAATGGTGCTATATTCTTATTACTGCACAATTGAAACCCAACAGAAGGCAACCGAATCACCAACCCAATTGCCTCAGGTAAAAATTGTCACCATCTCTTTTGGCACAAAAGTGTTTATTTTCTGGTTCTCATCAGTTGAATAATGAGAAAACAAGAGTTGAGAATTTATGTTGTGGATGGATCATTTGTCTCAGATGGATGAAAGTGAGAAGGATCCTCTAATGAATGTGGAAAACGGGACTGGATTGTTGTCGGACACCGGAGTGCCAAAGGCAGATCCTGTATGGATTTCAAACAAAGATTTTCAAGCCAAAAGCTGGAGCTGGACCTCTCATCTCTGTTTCTGTATCAGATTTCACAGGTTTTCCAGTTTGTTAACTTTTACATCTCTCTTACGAAATCTGTAGCTTCCAATTCAAAGGAACGTGAAAAAGAGGGAACATCATTTTGTCGATCCATTATATACATAAATGTTACCAATTTTGGTTAAAAAGATTTATATCCAAAGGCCTTTTATGTGGGCAAACGTAAGTAAAATGCAAAAAAAACAAGAGATAATTGCAAATCATTCAATGAGATGGAGAAATTACAAATATAATCATTTGGAAAGTGTGAAAGGGGTGAAGTTACAAAATTTTTTTATGGTTTTGAAATATTTACGACTATGCCATTTTGATTTAAATTTTTAGGAAAAAAAAAACAAAGAAACCGTAACACTTAACCACGACTTTTCCTCTTCATTTTCATCTTCTCCCACCATTTTCTCTCAAAATCAAAACGGTTTTTCCTCTTCTTTGTTCTTCTTCATCTTCTTCGTCGTCTTCATCTTCTTCTTCGTCTTCATCTTATTCGTTGGGTTTCTTCATCTTCCTCATCTCCGTCAAGGTAAGTCGTCTTCATCTTCTTCGTTGTCTTCTTCGTTCTTCTTTATCTTCTTCGTTGTCTTCTTCGTTCTTCTTCATCTTCTTCTTCGATTTCAAGTCACATTGGTACGATTTTGTTGAAATTAGAGTTTAAATTGTTGTAATTACTGAAAGTAGTTCGATTTCGTTGGGTTTTCAACTGTTTGAAGTAGGAATTTTGTAGAAATTTAGGGTTTATTCGCGAATTTAGGATTGCAGATTCTAGGTTTTCTGGGTTTTCGCATAAATGGTCTGACAACGAAATGATTGTATGGTTTGTTGATAGTTTGTTTGTGTTGTGTAGGTTTAAAAGACAATGAATAGGTTTATTAGGGTTTGGAGGGTTTCTGATGTGTAAGGTTTGACGAGGATTCGAGTTTGTTGTGTAGGTTTAAACGAGGATAAGAGTCTGTTTTGTAGGTTATAAGTGAGCCTGATGTAGGTTTGAAGTTCGAGTTATGTAGGTTTGAAGTTCGAGTTATGTAGGTTTGAAGTGATAGTAGGGTTGTAACCCGCACCAACCCGCGCCTGTTTGGCCCGTCCCGCGACCAACCGGCAAAAAATACATATTGACCCAACCCGCACCGCCTGACCCGCGGTTTCCTAGAACTATGACCGAGCCCGCCCTGCCAGAACAGTCGGGCTAAACGGGCTAACCCGCGGGTTGAGTATATATGCAAAAACCTGCACCAAAACCATCAACAGCCATATTGTATT
>OVAX01004624.1:0-12415 GCA_900406405.1 Lepidium africanum | reverse complement strand
AAACTATAGTTTATACGAAACTCTAAAGTACGAAAGATATTATACGAAAGGCTTCGTATGACATATGAAAAAGACTTGATCAATTTCAACATTGTTTAGTTTCTGCAATTAGGTTTTGTATATAATAGATTGCTGGTTCATTTTGGTGGATTTTCTATTGATTTCAGGTAGAAGAATTGTACCCGAAGAGCATGGCTTGAGTATCAAACCAGTACGAAGTTATTCTTTTTTCAGGTTAATCGACGTGAAGCACCCTACTGTCGGTTTTAAACCTACCGTTAGCCGGCGAGAGTCTATCACCTTTACACCTTCTATTGATTATTATTTGTAGGGACTATGGGTAACTTACAATAATAATAGTTTATTGTTGGTGTTTCTTCGAGGCCGTCTGTTTCACCTGGTACTCGCAGATTATTAGGGACTTTGAAAATGAAAAATGTGTGTGTCTTCACAACAATAATGATGTATTGTTGAAATTAGGAAATGAAGATGCACCTTTGTTGTTTGTCAATTCGTTCGCGTTATGTTTTCTTTTTTTTTTTTTTTNTGTTCGCGTTTTTTTTTTTTTTTTTTTTTTTTTTTTTTTTCTTTCAATGTTAGAGGTTGTGGGCTGTTTTCTTTGAGTATAATCGACTTTTAGTCAAAAGTAAGAGCTACATTTCTCTTAAGGTAACGACAACTTTCTAACTGGTAAGTCTATGGCCTTATCAATGTTTCCCGTTTCTATTTTATCAACAAAACGAACGTGAACAAATGGTTTTGAATTTCACGAAGTCAAACCGTCTTGCAATTTGGAACCATGATTGTAACAATTCTAATTTAGAAATGGCAGAGAATGACTGGTTTATCTGATAATTTGCAAACTTATTAAGCGAAAATACTGTGACCATAAAGAAGCACGAAGGATCGAACGCATTTCCCCTTTTTTCTCACTCTCCTTCTCTTTCGAGTATTTTGGTAAATTTAGAACTTTGTTTTGATTTAATAGATTATACTATATAAGTCGATTTGCTCTCAGTCTGGTGGTTAGGATGATCCAGGTAATGACTTGGCACAGGGTTCGATTCCTACCTGCTGCATTATGGTGGCTTAAAAAAAGAATTTTAGGGGTGGGATTAGGTTATGGATCGGACCTTGTCGATCCAATGTTGACCGAAAAAAAAGATTATACCATATAAATATTAAGAGTGATTATTGGAGAACAAAATAGAACTATCATTGTTCTATATAGTCACAAGGATTATTTTTGATAGTGGGTAGTAAATCGGGTTTCATCCGTTTTTCACTTTTCAAGTATATCGTTTCTGTCTATATGATTGTAATTAAAATAATGTTCATTAATAATTTAATCAAATACAGACCAACTAAACATATTTTCCAATTTTAAACATAAATTTTTAAATTTTACATCATCCAAAGGGAGACAAATAAAACAAAAACATATTTAAGAAAATATATATTAAGGGTATTATATAATACAAAACCGGGAATAGGCCGGTATAATCTCGAAATCAATCATGATGATTTAAAGAAAACATAACAAGCTGTGAAGAACCTTAATATTCATTTTCGTTTGAGAACAATATAATAGACGATTTGATACTTACACTTTCCAGATTCAATAGGGTGTTTGGAGAGTTGTTTAACAAATCGATCGAATAGTTCATCGAACACACCATCTCCAAAATGTTTCTCTATAACTGTAGAGAGAGCAGCTCGTAACGTGGAAGTGATGAAGTCGTTGGTTAATTGAATAGCCTGCAGTGGATGCTCTACAGTCTCCATTATCTCAATCGTTAAGCTTCCATTTCGCTCAATCACTCTTTTCAATTCACTAAATTCAAGAAAATGAATGGGCAAACTGAATGATTCAATCTTTTCTTGGGTCGTTACTCCCTACAAAATAAAATAAAAATGATGTAAAATATATGATCTAGGCTTCAAAATAACTGTATATGATGCTTTGGATCCATTATAAAATTATTGCGTTGAATTGTTATATCTTACCGATGTGACCATATCTAGAAGACAATCACGGATGGTCTAAAATACAATACCTGCCCATGTCTCATACATGGGTACACCATCTGGCAAACATTGTCTTACTGCAATCATCAATCCTCCGGGAACAAGTTCTTCGGCTCTAACTTTCAAAAAGACACTCATATCATTTTTAAACTGGACATGGTAAGCCTCCGTTACTTCTTCTATCATATCACTACAGTGAATGTAATTTTTGTTCCAAGCTGGAGAATTCTTGTCACACACGTATTCGGGAACTTTGGAAAGCCACTGAATTGTGTGTAGGAAGTGTGTCCAATGTGGATACTATTTCTTGGTAACACTCGGCCATAGAAAGAGACAGGAACTCCGACCGCGAAATATTCTTGTTGGGACGAAGGAGGTAGAGTTTTAAAGAGTGTGTTAAAGTCATTGTTGGGTTAGTCGTTGAAGTAAACCTGGAATCCAAGAGGCACAACATTATCTCCTTGGCTTTCTCTTAGGTGTTTGAGTTTCACAGTGTCAATGATATTTTGAACTGAATGAAACGTGTTAGGACCAGTAGAACAACCAAAATCTGCAATTGCAAAAGTTCTAAAATCGGGATTCAGATTCAGGGGATCGAGTTTTCCGAAAATGTATTGCCTCGTCATTTCCTCAACTCCATCTATGGCTCCTTTATGTATCACAAAACATATGTTAATTATTGATATATAACTATATATATATAATGTTTTATTTTGGTTAACAGAGAGGTTCCATTCTAGGGACTGTCGACACCAACCAATAGAGACCTTTCATCATTTATAGAGGACCGAGATTTCTGACAATGAGGGTCAACACATCATCCCCTTTTCACCATAATCCTCTCGGAAGCCATGAAATTTTATAAATGCTCCGACCATGTGGAAATGACTAGCGTTTCGCGTTTCCGATAAACTAATTTCTGGCCTGAACCATGACTTCTTCGGAAACAACTAGACCACAATCACTTGGTTTACATATATATAATGTTGAAAAGATTGAATTACATACTTGGTAAGAAGAATTGTGGATGTAACTGTGTTGATCATCACCGGCACTCATCGTGTAGAATTGAGAAGATTTTGACATGATTATCTGTTTGTAGTGAAGGTGCATTACTTGGACGTCTTGGACGTCACACAAGTCACATGAAGCCACGTGAAAAATTGGAGAAGAAGAGTTGTTAGAGTTTTGTTAGAAATTCCAATTACAAATAAGGAAAATATCAAGAAAATCTTATTAAAAGGAAAAAGGAAAATATCCTTTGTAATAAGGGATCCGGTGAAAGATTTTAGGGCAAGGGATTTGTCTCTTGAGCCTATATAAGAGAAGGTTAATTGTAAATCTAATTCTCTAAGAACTTAGGCCGTAAGTTTTAAAAAGATTAGTGAATTGAGTCTTAGGTTATCGGTTAGGGTTGAAATAGATTTAGGTTGGTTTCTCGAGTAGAATAATCTCAACAAGAATAGTTCTTTTGTAAGAAAAGAATATTGCTTAATAGATCATATTTCAAAGTGATCTAGCCTTTTGTTGTTTGCGATTTTCGTTGAATTATCTGCTTTTACAATTGGTATCAGAGTGGTGCGCCGCATAACGTTTATTATTGTTTGCAGGTGTTAGATCTTAAGGACGAGATGGACAATTCACAGCAACAACTGGTTGTCGTTGCAAAAACACTTAAGTTGGATTCAGACAACTTTGGACACTGGAAAGTTTATATGGCACAGCATATATTGGGAATTGATTCTGATGTGTGGCTTGCGGTTGAAGAAGGTTGGGAACATTCTCTTGTTTAAAATGCAGATGGTGCGTTTGTACCAAAACCGAGGAAACAGTGGACTGCAGAGGAGAAGCCGTATGCTATATGGAATTCCAAAGCTTTGTCAACTATTTTCAACTCTCTGCACAGCAATCAGTTCAAGAAAATTCAAGGTTGTACAAGCGCTATGGAGGCATAGGATATTCTTAAAGTAGGATTTGAAGGTACCAGTAGTGTGAAAAGAACTCGGATTGACATCTTGGATTCACAAGACTATGGGAGAAGATGAAATTGTTGCAGAATTCAGCAATAAGCTGTCAGCTCTAGCACACAAAGCTTTAATCTTGGGAAAATGTATAAGGACAAGAAACTGGTCAAAAAATTCCTAAGATGTCTTCTAACTACGTTTCATAGTCATAGATCAGCTCTAGAACTATCTATGAACTCTGACACAATAAGATATGATTAGGTTGTTGGTATAATGCAAGCGTATGAGCTTCAGATCTCATCGAAGGAAGAGACAACCAAAGGTAAGAGTATTGCTCTTGTATCTTATAAAATAGCTCATAAAAATGAGTCAGTTGAAAATCTCGAAGAGCAAGTTGGACTATTTGTGAAAAAGTTACTTCAGAAAGCAGAAAGAGAAAAAAAGAAGGAATATCAGGTGCCTAATAAACCATCACTTAATAAAGACAACTACAAAGCTGACAAGCAGTGTCTTGAATGTCAAGGTTACGAACACTTTAAATCTGAATGTCCATCATCCAAGAGTAAAATGACTATATAATGTTATGACTGTAAAGGATATGGACATACTAAGAACGAATGCCTGTCCAAATTTAGTGGAAAATCAGCAATCACAACTTTGAGTGATACTGATAGCGACAGTGATGAGGATGGTAACATTCTAAACAACTTTGTAGCTCATCTTGGAATCTTGAAAATGAATGATAATGAAGAAGAAGATGAAAACACTGACCTTGTTCCTGAAAGTCAGAAGGCTAATGAGAATCATATCTCTACCAAACACCAAGATGCTGATGTAAACGAGTTAGAATCTGATGATGATCTTGATATTACTCTAGAAGATCATAGGGAAATGTTGGTGACTTCTTGGATTAAAACTCAAGATGAAAATAAACTTCGGTTAGCAGAAAAACAGGTCGATGTAGATAAGTTGCAACAAGCTGATAATGAACTCAAGGACGTCAATGCTAAGAATGCTAATCTGGAAAGCAGATTGTTTGAGCAGATGAAGCAGATCAAGATGCTGTCAAAAGGGACAAAGGATTTAGACTATCTGTTGACTATTGGAAGGACAGCTAATGCAAGTTCTAGTTTGGGATATAAGGGGAAGAAATCTGCAGAGATGAAGTTTGTAAAGGCTACTAGTTCATTAGAGAATGTAGATCAATTCAAACATTTGCAGCAAAAAGGTAGATACGGCATCAACATCAACAACAGTGAACTGGTCTAGGGTGGAAACCTGAGAAGACTCAGTATTATAGATCGCATTGGGGTCATCCAGTTGAGTGTTGGTATTGTGGCAAAGAATGGCATATGAGATATCAGTGTTACAAGTTTCAGTCTATGGTTCAACGGTGAAAACAGACATCAGATTTAGATTAAGAAAATGGATTTGTTTTGCCACGTAACATTCATAGCTGAGAAAGGTGATAAGGGTAACTCACTAAGCAAATAGTGGTTTCTCAAGACATATGACAGGAGATCAAGCTTCTCTACACGAGCTTGAGGCAGTCACAGCTGGAAAAGTGACATTTGGTGATGGTGCTAAAGGAAAACTTTGTGGTAAAGGGACTACGGACAATTCAACAGAACCTAAACTTCGTAATGTTTTCCTTGTTGATGGACTGAAAGCGAATCTCATTAGTATCAGTCAGTTGTGTGACATAGGATTAGATGTTACATTTACAAGAACTGAATGTCGAGTTGTTGATGACAAAGGTACTATTCACTTAGAGGGATTCGTATAGGAAATGATTGCTACATGTGGGTTCCCAATTCCCAATGTTTGGTTGCTAATGCAGAAAGTGAAACTCAGATTTGGCATCAACATTTAGGTCACATGAAATTCGGACTATGGCGACATTATTAAACAAAGAAATCATCAAAGGGTTACCAAAGCTTGACAAAGATTAGCAGTTTGTATGTGGTCCTTGTAGCATGGGAAAACAGGTTAAGACTCAACACAACTCTGTCTCAGATGTTAGGTCCAAGGGTATGTTGGAACTTGTTCATATGGATCTGATGGGTCTTATTCAAGTCGAGAGTATTGCTGGGAAAAAGTACATACTTGTTTTGGTTGATGATTTTAGCAGATACACATGGGTGCGTTTTCTTCGTGAGAAAAGTGATTCTTTTGATAGCTCCAGAACTCTGGCATTACAGCTTAAAAATGAATGTCAAGGCATCAAGTTTATTCTAAGTGATCATGGGGGTGAATTTGAGAATGAGCCATTCAAACATTTTTGCTCACAACAAGGTATTGATCATCAGTTTTCTGCACCACGAACACCACAATAGAATGGTGTTGTAGAACGTAAGAA
This sequence comes from Lepidium africanum, assembly GCA_900406405.1. Lineage (NCBI taxonomy): Eukaryota > Viridiplantae > Streptophyta > Magnoliopsida > Brassicales > Brassicaceae > Lepidium > Lepidium africanum. Next base: position 6,064 of record OVAX01004624.1, on the reverse strand, counting down.
CAGAACGTTGTAGGAGGTGGCTAGAGCAATGTTGTATGGAAGTAATGCACCTAAACAATTCTGGGTAGAGGTTGTTAACACTGCTTACTACATCATCAATTGTGTGTAAATGCACAAAGGAACTACAAAGACGTCTTATGAGTTGTGGAAGGGTAAAACTCCGACAATACATTACTTTCACGTGTTTGGAATGGCTTGCAAGATGGGTTTCAAACTGTTTCAGATGGATATTAAGAGTGCTTTTCTGAATGGATTTCTTCAGGAAAAAGTCTATGTTGAACAACCCAAAGGGTTCGAAGATCCAAACACCCTGATTATGTTTACAAGCTCAACAAGCCTCTGTATGGGCTCAAAAAGGCACCAATGATCGTTTAGCCACGTTTTTAATTGAGAGTGGGTATACACGTGGAAGTGTGGATAAAACATTGTTTACTCTAAACAATGTCGATGGAGTTATAGTGGTACATATCTATGTTGACGACATAGTATTTGGATCAACAAATCATAACATGGTGGACAAGTTTGTGGGAGTCATGACCAAAGAATTTGAGATGAGTATGAATGGTGAACTCACTTATTTTCTGGGCTTGCAAGTAAAATAGATGGTTGATGAGATTTTTGTGATTCAAAGCACGTATGCGAAGAATCTAATTCAGAAGTTTGGAATGGAAACCAACAAGGCAGCAAAGACTCCTATGGGGACAAAACAAAATTGTCCAAAAATGAATCAGGTGAAATATGTAGATGCTACATCATATAGAAGCTTGATTGGAGGTCTATTGTACCTAACTGCTAGTCGACCAGATCTTTGTTTCTTAGTGGGAGTGTGTGCAAGATTTTAGGCAGACCCTAAAGAAAGTCATTTCCAAGCAGCTAAACGTATTTTGAAATATGTGAGCGGAACTCAGCATCTTGGGATTTTCTACACAAAGGATACAATCACAAGTTTGACAGGGTACTGCGACACAGATTGGGCAGGGTGTGTTGATGATCGAAAAAGCACAAGTGATGGATGTTTCTTCATGGGAAACAATCTGATTGCCTGGTTCAGCAAGAAACAGAACTGTGTGTCGTTATTAACAGCAAAAGCATAATACATTGCATTAGGAAGCTGTTGTACTCAACTCTTATAGATGAAACAAATGTATGCTGATGACGGTATAGTTTCTGAACCCTTACTTGTTATTATGATAATTCAAGTACCATTAGCATTGCTAAGAATCCTATGCAACATTCTCGAACTAAGCATATTGACACTCGTCATCATATTATTCATGAACTTGTTAAGGAGAAACTGGTTATGATTGATCATGTGAACACTGAATACCAACTGGCTTATTTATTTACTAAACCTCTTGCTTTTAATCATTTTGTGGAATTGAAAACTGCAATTGGGATTTGTGAGTACTAAACAATGTTTTGAGGTTTTGATGAGCTGATTTGAGACATGAACTTGTTTCTGGAAAAGAATGGCAGACACTTGAAAAGCAGACAGATATCAGTTTTGATCGAACAAATGGAAAATAACTACCTATCATGCCATCACAAGATGATCTTTGAACTGAGATATTAAATGTTAGGAGAAGTAGGTCAAAGAGCTGAGAAGAGCAAGTGTATATGAGTTGAGAGGTCAAGTGATACTCATTACACTTATTTCACTAAAAAGGTGAAATATCTGAATCATTAATTGAGGAGTCAAGTGATATCTTTGATTCAAGTTTAGTGATGGTTATGTATTCAAAAGAAGTAAAAAAAAAAAGGGAGGAAAAGAAAAGAAAAGTGACAGTATATGACTCTCCAAAGGATTTTCCAGCTGTTTGATCCGTTTAATATCCTCAACGCTTTGAAAAAGGCTTGTGATGAAGGCATGCTATTGTGAAAGTCTAGCCACAAAATCTTGATTTTGATCGTACGTCTCAAAGTAAAGTACTTGCTAGGATCTGCAGAATATAGGTTCTCTGTGGATGATCAATCTTAGACAAAAGGTAATTTTGTATCTTATACTGATTTTTGAAAAAGTCAAAATGGAACTGTTCACATGGTTGATTATAATTCTGGTCACTCATGAGTTTGATTGATAAACAGACGTCTGTTGAAAAGTATATCATGCTTAATCTCATTGGTGATAGAGTTGCATTTGATTGTGTTTATTCATGGTTATGCCTATGTATCTTGGTACACTAATCGGTCAATCCTAGCGATTAGACAGAAACTTGTTTATTTTTGTCTTGATGTGCACTCAAGCAAGGGGAGATGAGAGTTTGGCTCTAGATGAATTCATAATGTCTGATTATGGTGGAAAAATGTTTTAGGGCAAGCATTACATCAAGAAGATGCAGAACAAAAACCTGATTGTGCTCAACAGGAACCTGTTTGAAGATGCACATCAAGCCAAAAATGAGGAGATTGAAGGTGCATTAGTTGGACGTCCTGGATGTCACACAAGTCACGTGATGTTTAATGAAGCCACGTGAAAACTTGGAGAAGAAGAGTTGTTAGAGTTCTGTTAGAAATTCGAATTAGAGATAAGGAAAATATCTAGAAAATTTTATCAAAAGGAAAAAGGAAAATATCCTTTGTGATAAGGGATCGAGTGAGAGATTTTAGGGCAAGGGGGTTTGTCTTTTAAGCCTATATAAGATAAGGTTAATTGTAAACCTAATTTTCTAAGAATTTAGGCCGTAAGTTTTAGAGAGATTAGTGAATTGAGCCTTAGGTTATCGGTTAAGGTTGAAATAGATTTAAGTTGGTTTCTTGAGTGGAATAATTCCAACAAGAATAGTTCTTTTGTAAAAAAAGAATATTGCTTAATAAATCATATTTCAAAATAATTTGTTGTTTGAGATTTTGGTTGAATTCTCTGCTTTTACATGTAGAATTTTAGAATAGATGCAATTAGTTCTAATAAATAGAAACCAAAATATTGAATGAGCAAACAGCATGTTGTTGAACAGGTCATTATTCTAATAAGATATTCAACATCTATTGGGCGAGGGGAGTTGAATGTGTGATTTTAATAGATAATTTTTAATACCAAAAGTTGACTAAATAATGTAACCCCCCAAAAAAAAAGGTTGACTATATATATAATATGTGAAACATGAATAATAATAATAATAACAATAATAATAACAATAATAATAATAATAATAATGATGATGATGATGATAATAATAACAATAATAATGGCTATATTAAAATGTATCATTATCTTTCTTTCCTTTTATAAAGATGTATCATATTTCGTCGGATATTTATGACTCTTGCAAAAATGTAAATATTTGATTGTCAATTCTCGATTGACAAATTCTTCTACTATATGTTTGTGGCCAGGTAGATTCATTCGTAAATTTATATAAAAAGTAAAACGATTTTTTCATACATTGTAATAGAAAAATATCAGAATTTTGGATATTCATGACTATAAAATTGTTTGTAATAGTATATACTTGAGGCCATAGGGCAGATTAGTGTTATATAATAGGGTTATATGGGTAGATTTTGGAATAGTTTTTATTAGAAACAAAAGAATTTTATTGATTAACTAGATGATTGTCCATGCCGGTGCACGAGATTATTTGTTCTGCAATATAAAAAAATATTTATAGTTATTCATATTTATCTATGATATTTATATATGTGATATTTGTTTGTCTTCTAAATATTTTATGGTTTGATGTCTATTCAATATATTATTTATATATATATATTTAATATACTAAAAATTATTTTATAAGTATAATTCGTATTGTGCACAAAATTTATTTTTTGGATCCATTTTAATTAAGTTTTTGATGCATTACATTTTTGTTTGACTTGTGTTCATTTAGGTTGTTAGACATGTGGTTATTTAGATTTGTAGATTTGTGTATGTTCATTAAGATTTTTATTTATGTTTTCATTTAAGTTCTCAAACTCATGTTTATTTAGGGTTTTAATCCGTATTTATTTAGGTTGTTAGACCCATATTTTTTTACCTTTTAAATTCAAGATTTGTTCATTTGTTATATATTTATAAATTTTAGTAAACATGAAATAACAAAATCTAAAATACTTGAAATTTAAAAGGAAAAAGTATATATTGTTATATTTTGAGATAAATATGACATAAATTCATACAATATTGTTATATAGATTTTTTGACTCATATTATTTAGGTTCTTAGATACATGTTCTTTAAGTTTTTAGATTTGATTTCATTTAGATTTTTTATATACGTGTTCATTTAATTTCTTAGAATCATATTCATTTAGCTTTTTAGACTTGTATTCATTTAGATTGTTAGTTAGACTCATGTTCATACAGGTTTTTAGATATGTGTTTATTTATATTTTTAGATTTGTGTGCATTTATTTTTTTTATATTTATGTTCATTTAAGTTCTTAGACTCATGTTCATTTTGGTTTTCAATTCGTATTCATTTAGGTTGCTAAACTCGTGTTCATTTAATTTTTAGACTGATATTCGTTTAGATTGTTAGACCTATGTTCATATAGCTTTTAAATTTGAGATTTATTTATTTGCTATAAATTTATAATTTTTAGTAAACATGAAATAACAAATTCTAAAACATTCAAAATCTAAAACAAATAAAAATATATATTGTTATATTTTGAAATAAATATAACAGAAATTTGTTTGACTTGTGTTCATTTAGGTTGTTAGACACGTGGTTATTTAGCTTTGTAAATTTGTGTACGCTTATTTAGATTTTTATATTTGTGTTTATTTAAGATCTTACACACTTGTATCATTTAGGTTTTCTTAACCTGTGTTCATTTAAGTTGTTAGACTCATGTTTGTTTAAATTTGAAATTTAAGGTTTGTTCATTTGGAAAACTGTCGATTAACCTGTGAACTTACAAAAATCCGGTTGATTTAATTATGTACTCCGGACTTGATCAATTAAACTTTCAATTTAATGTTGACTTTTGAAAACATCAAACTTTGAGTTGACTCAGCCAATTGAACATTCTGATAATCCCAAATCAATAAATTTTCTAAATTCGAAAGCCAAATCGATTTTTGAAAGTTCGATTCAGTTCTTATCTTTTTTTTAAATAACCCATAAGCTTGATTTTCTCTTTTTTTCAAGAATGAGCTCAATTCATCGGTTTGAAATGTTGTTTCAATACTTCAAACTCACAAATTTGAGCTCATTTTTGAAAGAAAATAGAGAATCAAGTTTAGTGGTTCTTTAAAAGGAAGATAAGAACTGAATTGAATTTTCAAAACTCGATTTGGCTTTCGAATTTAGAAAAAATTTCGATTTGGGATTATCGGAATGTTCGATTGGCTGAGTCAACTCAAAGTTTGATATTTTTGAAAAGTCAACATTAAATTGAAAGTTTAATTGACCAGGTCCGAAGTACATAGTTAAATCAACCGGATTTTGTAAGTTCACAAGTTAATCAATAGTTTTCCCTTTGTTCATTTGCCATAAATTTATAATATTAAGTAAATATGAAATAACAAAATCTAAAAAACTCAAAATTTAAAAGGAAAATAAGTATATAAATTGTTATATTTTGAGATGAATACGACATGAATTCAAATATTATTGTTATTTAGGTTTTTTACCTAATAATAACTTAGGTTCTTAGACACATCCAGAGATCGAGTCCTACTGCCTATATTATGTAAGAACTTTGCTAATAGGCCGACCAGATGGCCCAGAGTTGACAAAAAAATGGACAGCAGTTATTTAAGTTTTTAGATTTATGTTTATTCATATTTTTATATCCGTGTTATTTATGTTCTTAAACCCATATTCATTTTGGTTTTTAGACTCATGTTCATTTAAGTTTTAGATACATGTTCATTTAAATTTTTAGACTCGTGTTCATTTACAATTTTAGTTAGACTCATTTTNTTTTTAGACTCGTGTTCATTTACATTTTTAGTTAGACTCATTTTCATAATAATTAATTTTTAAGGTAACTTAAATCAGTTTTGTATATTTTTAATTAACAATATTAATTTAAAGCATGCAACTAAAAAGTAAATATAATAGTATGTGTTTTTATTATATATCCAACTTATAAATTATATTTACTAAAAATTA
>OVAX01004623.1:0-12418 GCA_900406405.1 Lepidium africanum | reverse complement strand
ATTCTTAGAGACCAACTTAGGCATTAGGGATTTGAGGATTGGATGCTAAGCTTGTAGGCAAGTATATGGTGGGAGTCATAATGGAACATTGGTTCGCTTGTGGTTTACGATTTTCAATCTGTTGAGGTGCTTGATTAAGGTCAGATATTCCTTGTGTCTTCAACCTCTCTTCCTTCTTAGTTCATTGCACTTGCTTGAGGCCAAGCAATGACTAAGTTTGGGGGAGTTGATATACATGCATTTTACCCCAATTTAGTTGCACAATTCATATCCATTTGCATTCATTCTCATTGCATCCTCAGCATTTTAGAATCCTTTTAGGCTTGCACTACATTCATTTTGCATACATGTTGCATTTGGAGCATCTCAGGTACCTTTGAGCTTATTGGAGCATTTTGGAGTGGATTTGGCACAAAAGACTGCAAGGATCAGCCTAAAAAAAGCACCTGAACAGAAGACCTTGCAAACTAAAGATTTCATATGCCTCTCCAATTTAACTCGCCATTCAAGCTTGCCGGTCAGACCAGCGAGTGCATCCAAGAAGAACCAAGCCAAATTGCAAATTGAAGCATTCGCAGCCTTAAGTCGCCTGGTGACTATGCCAGTATCCTCAAGGCCATAGTTCAATTCGCCACCCCAACTCGCCTATCAGAGTGAAGAGTGCCAGTATTTTAAAGGCCAGAGGTCAATTCGCCACCCAGACTCGCCTGGTGACCAGCGAGCTGAGAATATTAGAAGTGACTGAAGTTGAATGCTGTAACTTACCACTCTGACTCGCCAGTAAGTAGTCTAGCAGCACCAACCGACTTCATTATTTTGACCGATCTTATCTTATGCTGACTCAGACTAAGGCTTTTATTATGGGGATATATAAATATCACTTAGAGCGNTTTTATTATGGGGATATATAAATATCACTTAGAGCGAAAAACGCAATAACCAAGTTTTTTACTCTTTTTGGCTAGACCTGAAGCAGTTTCTTATTGCCTTTATCATTGTTCTTTGCCTCTTTGATGAAAACCTTTGATCTTTGTTGAATCTCAAGTTTTCTTAGTTAATCAATCTTATTTTTAGCTTATATTGTAGTTTTTCATTATGTCTTTCATTCCTATGCTTGAGTTTGTGCTTTCCACCATGCTTAGTGAGTAGTTTGCTTAAGGTTTTGTGAGGAGATGGAGTAGATTTAGGTCTGACCATGGGGTTTCTCTCTTGTTTGCTTAAATTTTGTCATAGGTCTTGCTAGATTGAATGATCTTAATGCTTGTTTCAACCTGATGACTTGAAAGATGATTCACAACTGTTATACCTAGAAGGTGTTTGATGATATGCTAGGCTTAGTTTGATCTAGGATTAGCTTTTCTGACCCAAGAGATTGATTGTTCAGAGGGTTAGTTGGTTGTTTAGGATTGCTTATTTATGCCAGTCTGAGTGTGTAATCACCAAGAGATTTGGGTTAGGTCACACATGGATTGAGATGTCTTGACTGTCTGATTCTTGAATCCTTAGCCTAAGACTTGCCTAATAGGTTGCTAGATAAGATCTGAAACCCATGGTTAGGCTGAGATCGCTGACTCTACTCTCCTCATGAACCTTTTTTATTATTCATAACTTGAAGTCTATCACTCTGTTTTATGTTAAATTCTCTGTTCGCAACACTCTGTTTCTAGTTTATTGCTCAGTATTCGTGCTCTGTTTTTCATCATGTAGTTGATTGTGACAGAATCACCTTGTTTTAATTTTGCTTGAATTATAATAGCGCCCCAAACCCTTAGTGATAGTAACACACTTTGGTTCGATACCTATTGTACTGCAATAGATTTGATCAACAAGGGCCAAAAACCTTGTTATCAGAGGCCACCGAAACCAACAACCACACGGAGCATACAGACCAGCCGAACTGTATCCGGACCAGAATTCCCACCCGCAGCGAATCGAGTAGCACATGGGGTGTGTGCGCGAACCCTAAGGACCCTCGCGACATTCTGACCCAAAATTGACCGCTCCAACTTTTGCGGGACGAATCAATCCTAAGGCTTACCTTGATTGCTTAAACAGGATAGACCACATCTTTGAATGCTATGAATATCCTAACTGAAAGAATGTGTTTTTTGCTGCAGTGCAGCTTAAGTCCGCCTAGACTGCACCAAAGGTTGTTGAACTCGCACGATGGGATCATAAAGTTGTGGATCGGAAACGACTCCATCTAGGTCAACTATCAACATGGGAGGACATGAAGGCCACCATACGCAGGAGATATATGACGGCATACTATCATCAGGATCTCCAAAAGTGATTCCGTAAGCTAAGCAAGGATTAAAAGTATCAAAGAATATTTCGATGAATTTGAACTGTTGAAAAATCGGCTAGAACTGGAGGAGTCAGAGGAAAGTCTTATGGCCCATTTTATCGACAGGTGGCACGAGCAGATCGTATCCAAGGTCAAGAGGCATATGTATCATGACCTCCATGACATGCTACACCTCGCCATCCAAGCTGAGCAGCATATCAAACGAAAGACCTCTCTGTGGCCTAAGTCCGCCTCGACTGCACCAAAGGTTGTTGAATGTGCAACCAAGAAAATTAAGATCGAGTCGCGGTTCAAGAAACCATTTGCCAGCCCTTCAACATCTGGCATAACGAAACCCACCGAGGTCTGATTCTTCACGAACTCGTGATATAGTTTGTTTCAGGCGGAGACTACGAGTCTTAGGATGAAGAAGAAGGATGATATACATGCATTTTACCCCATTTTAGCTGCATAGTTTACATATGTTTGCATTCATTCTCATTACATATTCTGCATTCTAGAGTCCTTTTAGGATCATTTTGGCATGAACATTGCATTTGGAGTGTCTCAGGTACTTTTGAGCATATTGGAGCATTTTGGAGTGAAATTGGCATAAGGATTGCAAGGATGAGCCTAAGACGGAGTGCATGAACTGAAGACCCTAAAACTGAAGATTGCACAAGCCAAACTTGCTCATTCAGCCAGTACGCTGTGAGTACAGTAGAAAAACTATGCTAGAATTACAAAATCATGAAGCACTCAATGTCCATTTCAGTTAGTACCCTGCTAGTGGAGCATAATGACCAAGCCAGAAACATGAATTTTGGAGCACTTGCCAGTCCAACTCGCTAGGTGACCTTGAAGCTGAGATTTTTGAAAGTTGCTGAAGTTGAATCCTGAGCTCGCATCTCCAACTCGCCAGTCACCCTTGAAGCAGCATCAACCGACTTCATTAATTTGACCGACTTTACTTTTTTGGTGACTCGGATTAGGGCTTCTATGGTTTAAACCCTATAAATACCCCTTTAAGCGAAAAACACTGAAACCAAGTTTTTACTCTTTTTGGATAGATCTGAGATATTCTCTCATTGCCTCTTTCTTTGTTCTTTACTTCTTTGATGAAAACTTGGAATCTTTGTTGAAATTTGAATTTGATTAGTTTGATTTCGTTTTCAGCTTGGATTTATGTCTTTCATTATGCTTTCTGTTTCTGTGTTTGAAGCTGAATATCTATTTATGGTTAGTGAGTAGTTCGTTTAGGGCTTTGTGAAGAGATAGAGTAGATCTAGGCATGATTCTGGGTTTTGATCTTGTTACTTGAATTCTGTCATAGGTTTTGCTAGATTGAATGTTCTTACTGCTTATTTCAACTTGATCACTTGAAATCTGATTCATAGCTGTCTTGCCCGGAAGGTGTTTGATGATATGCTAGGTGATGTGTCTCATATTTAGCCTACTTTGCATCTCATATTTGCATCATTTTTAGTCCTCTAGTTGCATTTTGAATCTTGTTTATGTCATTTTGTTGTATCTAGATATGCATAGTAGCTTTTTGGACATGCATTTGCATATTTTTGGTTTCTTTTAGGTGAATGAGACCATAAACTAAGGAGAGTTGAGCTTAAGTGAGGAATGGAGATGATTGGAAGCTTGGACAATGCTTTGGAAGTGAGAAGAAATGAAGTTTGGACAAGGTGCAACCATGGCCCGCGACCCTTCCCGCGACCTGCCTTGGTCGCGGGACACGAATGTCCTTCTTATCCGCAACCTGCGTCCGCAACCCGCGACCTCTACTGATCACGGGTAAACCTTCCATATCGTATGGTGCCCATCCGGACATGCATCCCTCAGCCGCAATATGTGACCAACCCGATCCTGACCTAAACCGCGATCAAACCCGCGACCCGTACTTGTCGCGGGTAACGATTTGTGTATGCCGCGACCCACACGCTCGACCTGACTGGTCGAGACCTCTAATCTAGAAGCATCTGCAAGTGACCCGCGACCCACACTCTCGACCGGTCCATCCGCGAGAAGCTTCTGCAGGACACGCCCAACACAAACTCGTGACCCAGGCCGCGACCCATCCTGGTCGCGGCCACATGAACATTTTTTATGCAATCTTAACCTTTAATTTTAATTGACCAGGTTTGTTCCACTTTATTTGGTACATTTTAAGTAAATCTGGAACCCTAATCCCATGAGTATAAATACATGGTTGAGGGTCCAAACACAAAAAAAGGGTTTTTTAAATTTCATAAAGTTTCTAGATCTAAGCTTATTATTTCTCTCTTTTTGTGAAGAACTCCTTTGAAGATTGTAAGAACAAAGTTTGGGATTCCTTTGGATGATCCAACCTTTGATGCTTTCTTAATCTAATTTGGAGTCTTTGTTTTTTTATATGCCTTCTTTCATTATGCTTAATCTTATTTGCTTGTGTGTTTTGCCTAAGATGATGAGTGAGTAGTCAACTAGAATGGTTTAGGTTTTGGCTAAATCTAGGGTTGGGTAATGATAGAAAGATGCTTAGGGTGTTTAGAACCTCCTATCTAGGTGCTCTTAAAGCTAGATTCATCTTGATCACATGCATTTAGATACTAGGAATTTCATCGCTCGAGAGGTGTTCGATGAAATTCCTGAAAGACCTATTTTAGGGATCTTTCTACATAGCCAATGAGAGATAATGTTATGAGATTGATTGCTCATAGTGAACTTGTTTGATAATGCATTTGAGAGTTCATCCTACAAATGAGAGTTTAGTATGGTGATTACTCTTGAATAGTAGCTATTGCCATGAGAGTGGGCTAGCTTTGCTTTCTTTGTTGTGATCCATGCCCTAGGAGGTGCTTAATTGTTTCCTTGTTGCATCATTTCATCATTCACCTTGCTGCTAGATCGATTGCCTTAGCCTAGATCATACGCTTTTATCGTATTGTTTATCTTTGCTAAATTTCCTTTGCTTTGGTTCGTTTGTTAGTTTGGCTAAGAGTAGTTTGCATTTGTTTGCTATTTTCTTGCTTGTTTGATCCCTTATTATCATCATCACTCTAGATAAGCATAGAATCTTGCATCCCTATTGTGTAGCCACTTACTCCTTTGGGTTTGATCCTCAAGTGCTTACAATGGCATGATTGTGCAAGAATTTGTTGGTTATAAATTTAATTGATTGCGTTTTTGATTATGCAAATGCTTACGCCCCACATCAATTTGGCGCCGTTTCTGGGGAGTTTGTAATATTACCAATAGGTTTTAGGTTATAGTTGAGACTAGAGTTTAGTTAGTTTTTGATTTTTGCATTTGGTCTTGTCGTTTGTCTCTTCTTTTGTGTATCCTTCTTGTAGGTGCATGCAAACTCGGAGTTCACAAGCACAATTACCTATTCAAGAGGACTCAAACATACTTTCCTTAGAGAGGTCTAATAGACGGTTGGCAAACGAAAGACGTTTGAAGGAACGAGAGGATCATCTTATCTGTTTGGGAATGGAGAATTTAAGGGATCCTAATGTTGAACAAAACTCTCCACGTGTGAATATCCATGGAGTAGGAGCACAAAACCGATCTCCCGGTTTTGATGTACCTCCAATGAATGCTAGGCCGATAGGTGCGTTTGACGAGCCAAACCTTAGAGAGTTGAGCTATGGCATTCCCACTCCAAGCATCACGGCCAACAACTTCGAGATCAAGTCTAGTTTGATCAATATGGCCCAAAATCAGCAATACAACGATCTACCCTTTGAAGATTCACTAGATCACTTGGACCGTTTTGAAAGACTTTGTAGAACGGTGAAGATGAACGGTGTTTATGAAGACGCCACAAGATGATTCTTTTCCCATTCTCATTAGGGAACAAAGCAGCTTAATGGTAGAGAAACATTCCTTCGGAGATGGTATCTACTTGGGACATGGTGAAAAAGGAATTCATCACTAAATTCTACCCGAAGCAAAAGACGGCTAAGTTGAGAAACGATATCTCAAGTTTCAAGCAAAGGGGTAATGAAAATTTGTATGAAGTATGGGAGAGACTCAAGGAGTATATAAGGTGTTGTCAACACCATGGCATTCCTAAGGAAAACTTGCTAGGAATTTTCTATCGAGGTGCACTTGAACACTATCGAAGAGCGTTGGATACGCCTAGTTACGGTAATTTTGCTAGCTTGATGGTTGTTCAAGGGGAAAGGTTGATAGAATATATGGCTCAAAGTAAAGCAAGCTATGGAGTGGATGACAACACAAGCACAAAGGAAGATGGTTTAGATGGTGAACGATTCAAGGAGCTTAATGCAAAGATAGACAAGTTGAGCCAAGTATTCCGTTTGAATCAAAGAGGAGTAAATCTGCTTGAAGACAAGGGAATTGGTTATCAAGGTTGTAGAGGATTGGGTATGGATGGTGTTGATTTTATTCAAGAGGAGTGTAGTTATCTAGGAAGTCAAAGAGGGTATAAAAGTCCAAACTATATAAATAGAGCACCAACAAACACTCCTTGGCAATTTAGAGGAGGACCGGTTATGAACCCGATGGACGTTTACACTTCTGAGTTTAAGTTTGATCCACCTTTGCAATTCCAAGGAGGTACTTTGCCTTACTAAGCCAACTCTAGACCACCCCAAGTGAATGAGTTGGGCGAGATTAAAACTATGATGAAACAAATCATGGAAGGCCAAACTAGAAGCCAACTTGAGATGACTACGAGGTTTGATAAAATTGAGCACAAGGTCGACGTTGGTTATGCGGAGTCTGAAGCTAAGTTCTAAGACATCTACTCTCACTTAAAGGAGCTTGACCAACGGATTTTGAAAGTAAACTCAACCGATGCAAGATCAATTCCTATGTCTCCAAGGAAACCGGGTGATTCACCAAAGTCTTATTGTAAATCAATAACACTTAGAAGCGGTAAAGAACTACTATCTAGGAAAGGTGCGAATGAGAAGGATAGGGAAAAAGTGGAGAAACAAGATGAAGTGATTGACTTAGAGGAAGTTCCGGTAGGTGAAAGTGAGATAGTTAAGGAACCTAAATACCAAGATGAAACAAAGGAAAGGGAGAAGGATGATTTCCTAGAAAAGGCAAGAAAGTATGTGCCACCTCCTTATGAACCAAAGTTGCCATTTCCGGGTCGCTTTAAGAAACAAATTTTGGCTCAGCAAAGAGAAAAGTTTATGGAGCTTATGGATGGAATTACGGTAATGATGCCACTCATGGATGTGATAAGGTCCAACCAGACTTACTCTAGGTTTCTTAAGGACTTGGCGACTAACAAAAGGAAGATGGAAGAGGGGATGGTAATGATGAGTTACCAGGCAGCGCCATTATCAAACAAGACCTACCTAAAAAGCTTGAAGATCCGGTAAGTTTTACTCTACCATGTGCATTGGGGACTTATAAATTTCCCAAGTGTCTGTGCGATTTGGGATCAAATGTAAACCTCATGCCTCTCACCGTGGCAAAAAGGATTGGGATTAGATCATTTCAAAAGTGTAGGATTTCTTTAGTTTTGGCTGATCATTCGGTTCGAATTCCGGTTGGAGTAATAGAGGATTTGCCTTTAAGAGTTGGGGATTCGATGTACCTACCGACTTTGTGGTGCTAGAAATGGATGAGGAACCCGTAGATCTGCTCATTTTAGGGAGACCTTTCCTTGCTACCGCTGGAGCATTAATTGATTGCAAGAGGGGACGAATTGGCTTGCAACTTGGAAATTCAATCGTAAATTTTGACATAAAGAAGATAATGGACAAGCTGGATTTAGGAGATCAATGCTTCATGATCAAGACTTTGGATATATTGGAAGGAGAAATGAATGAAGAATTAAGCATTGAAGATCCTTTGCAAATCACACTGACTTTGAAGAATGGTGAGTTCGATTTTTTGAATATTGATTGTATGAGATATGAAGGAATGTTAGACTCTTGCGAGGTGCTATCTAGTGAAACCCAACCATTGAAGTTGGAACCCATATCGGATTGTATGGAAAAGGAAAAGGGTAAAAGAATCATTGAGGAGGATCCGTGGAGTGAATTCTTGGCACCAAAAGTGGAATTAAAACCGTTACCAAAAGGGATAAGGTACGCTTTTCTTGGAATAAACTCTACTTACCCGGTCATTATAAACGATGAACTTGATGACAGTGAGGTAGCCTTGTTGTTAGGGGAATTGAGAAGGTATAGGAAGGTTATAGGGTATTCATTAGATGACATAAAGGGAATATCCCAAGAGCTTTGCGTGCATAGGATCCATTTAGAAGATGAATCAAGGACTTCCATTGAACGGCAAAGAAGATTGAATCAAAACTTGAAAGATGTGGTGAGGAAAGAGATTCTTAGGCTTCTAGATGCGGGAATCATTTATCCAATCTTAGATAGCAAGTGGGTATCTCCAATTCATGTTGTGCCCAAAAAGGGTGGTGTGACTGTGATTAGGAATGATAGAGACGAGTCGATTCCAACTAGAATAGCAGCCAGATATAGGATGTACATATATTATAGGAGGTTGAATTTTAACACTAGAAAAGATCATTTTTCGTTGCCATTCATAGATCAAATGGTTGAAAGTCTTGTAGTCATTCATACTATTGCTTTTTAGATGGATTCTCGGGTTTTTTCCAAATTCCGATTCATCCTAATGATCAAGAGAAAACAACATTTACATGTCCTTATGGTACATTTGCTTATTGAAGGATGTCATTCGGATTATGTAACGCACCTGCCATATTTCAACGGTGTATGTTGTCTATATTTTCGGATTTGATTGAGGAAGTGATGGAGGTGTTTATGGATGATTTTTGGTATATGGCTCTTGTTTTCATGCTTGTTTGTCCAACAATCTATGCAGGGTTTTGCAACGTTGTGAGGATATAAACTTGGTTTTAAATTGGGAGAAGTGCCATTTCATGGTTCGAGATGGTATTGTGCTCGGTCATCGAATATCCAAAAAAGGGATTGAGATTGATAAGGCCAAGATTGAGATAATCGAGAATTTGTCGCCACCATCCACGGTAAAGGGTATTTGAAGTTTTTTGGGACACGTCGGGTTTTACGGAAGATTCATCAAAGACTTCTCTAAGATTGCCCGACCTTTGACTAGGCTTCTTTGCAAGGATGTTGAGTTTAATTTCGATGAGGAGTGCTACAAAGCGTTTATGAAACTCAAAGAAGCTCTAGTGAGCGCTCCGATCATACAAGCTCCGGATAGGAATTTACCCTTTGAAATCATGTGCGATGCAAGTGACTATGCGGTTGGAGCTATTTTGGGTCAAAGGAAGAACAAAAAACTTCTGATATTCATACATTTTACCCATTTTAGCTTCATAGTTTGCTTATGTTTGCATTCATTCACGTTCCATACTATGCATTTTAGAGTCCCATTTAGGCCATTTTTGCATTTGCATAGCATTTGGAGCATTTTAGGAACAATGGAGCAATTCAGAGCATTTTGGAGCAAACAAGCCTGAAGACTGCAAGTTAGGCCTGGAACTGAAGAGCTAGAGCCAAAAAATCAAGAACTGAGGATTTTGCAGACCAAGTATCCATAACTCACCTAGCCAACTCGCCTGTTTATGGCGAATTCAGCTTCCAGACTTAGCCATAAATCATATTTTTTTGAAGTTTCACTAGTCCAACTCGCCAGTAACAGGCGAGTGCAGCCTAGTTAGAACATTTGCTGAAGCTGAACTTGACCCCCCAGCTCGCCATACACAGGCGAATGCAAGCCATTTGCAGTATTTGAGCTTGAAGCTGGACCCTCTGACTCGCCACTTGCACTCGCCATCCACCTNGAACTTGACCCCCCAGCTCGCCATACACAGGCGAATGCAAGCCATTTGCAGTATTTGAGCTTTAAGCTGGACCCTCTGACTCGCCACTTGCACTCACCATCCACCTTGAAGCTATTCGCACCGACTTCATTTATTTTGACCGACTTTACTTTTTTGTTGACTCAATTTAGGGCTTCTGTGTTTTAGCCCTATAAATACTCTTGTTTTAACGAAAAAATGGGAAAGGGAAGTTTAACCTTTTTGCCTCTTTGAGTGAAATCCAGAATTCTCTCTGCCTCTTTCTTATTTCACTTTGCTGTTCTTATGAAAAGTTCATAATTTCTGCTTGAATCTCACTTTAGGTTGGTTAGATTTCGTTTCTGTCTTTATTTTCTGTATCTGCTTATGTTTTCTGTTGTTATGATAGGCTGGGCATCTATCCATGAATAATGAGTAGTCCGTTCTGGGTTTTGTGAGGAGATGAATTAGATCTATGTTGTTTTCTGGGTTTTAGGTGTTTATGCTTGAATACTGTCATAGGCTGCGCTAGACTGTTTGATTTTCATGCTTATTTTGACTTGATCACTCAAAGTTTGATTCGTAGGCATGCTTGGCTTTGGTTCAGTTTAGGACTGATGCATTATGACCCAAGGGATTGGATGTTCAGAGCGTCAGTTAGTCATGTAGGATAGGCGTGTTAGTGCCAGTTTGGGCGTGTGATCACCAAGGGATTGGGTTAGGTTGCGCCTGAACTAAGATTTCATGACCATAGGTGATGAGGCCATCAGCCACAGCCTCCTAATCACGGCGGCAATTCGGAACATTCCAACTGTCCGTCCCAGACCAGACACCAGAAGCCGGACGAAGGCCGTCCGAGACAAGTTTGTCGAAGCTATCGGGACGTTGCTCGACCTGATTGAGCCTATAGCCGAGACAGACCTGAACCAGCTAGCACTACCTTGGCCTGAAGAAGAAGAGGTTGCCGCCTCCAACAACAACATCCCGGCCACGACCAGAACTGCACAGATCGCGACCAGCACTACGCAGGCCGCGACCAGCACATCCCGGATCTCGACCAGTACTACACAGGCCGCGACCAACATAGCACGGATCGCGACCAGCACTTCCCAAGCCGCGACCAACACCACCCAGGCTGCGACCAGCACAGCCCGGATCGCGGACAACACTACGCCAACCGCGGCCTGCCCGCCTCCAACCTTCGGACCGGCCCAGGTACGTATGTACTTTACGGTTTCCTTGTTTGCAGGTACGATCTCGGCCCCACCTCCTTAAAGTCCGAGATCAACTCTTTATTTCACGTGGTCTAGGTATTTATTAGTTTTCGATTTGTTTCCCGTTTTGTTAAAAGTGCTGCGCCACTTATTTCCTTTCTTTTCTTGATTTGATTCGATTTTGTCTTTATGAGTTGATTCCGTCTTTATAACTAACATTGTGTAATAATTGCCCTCGAAGGCCCCCAAGCCAATCGGACCATTATATAAAGTTCCATTGGCATTGTATTTTTCACCAAGTTTCTAATAAAGATCACGTTTTTCTCTCTAAACAGTTCCGCTACTTTCTTTGAGGATTCGAGACAAGTGACGAGTTCTTCCTTGTGAGGAGTCCAAGGATTGAACAGTTCAAGTATCAAAGTAATCATCACGTCTTTTGTGGATCTCACATCGTATTTCCGCCAACAACTAAGTTTTCGTCGTCTCGGACTCACCAAGGTCGAGACGTTGGATTCATATCCGAAGGTTTCTCATCCGAGGCACCTATCATTTGGTATCAGAGCCGAAAAGCTCCACGGTATCAACTCTGTATTGTTTCCTTTTCTTTATTTTGTTTAATTCAGTTTTGTTATTTCGTTGCTAATTTTTGTTTCGTTGCAACGCTTGTTATTTGTAATACTAGGAGTCACCAAGCTCTAGTGTTATAAGTTTTAAGTGTTGGTTTTCGTTTATATAAACCCAAAAACCATTAAAAAAAAATTGTTTTCTCTTTTGTTGTTCTTCATTGTTCTTCGTTGTGTTCTTAGTGTTTTTACCAACGGATTTTGATTAAAAGTTTTTGTTTTATTCGTGTTGTTTCCTTATATTTTTACCCGTTTTTACTCGTCATTAAATCCGTAGATTTCATTTCCTTATTTTCAATCCGGTTTGAAAATTCAAATTTGAATTTTCAAATTATTTCCTTGTTTGTTCCGATTTCATTTATTGATAATATCTTTTATTCGGAACATTAACACTTCCCTTTTTGGTTTTGATTGCAGGATCCGATGGCAGAAAATCCAACCGAGAATCCAGCCGCGGAGATCCCGGCCAATCAACTATCCGGACTCACGGGAGTAATTATCAGCCTCTAGACGCAGTTGCTCC
>OVAX01004622.1:0-12420 GCA_900406405.1 Lepidium africanum | reverse complement strand
AAAATCGTTGCGATATTTTGCAAGGAGTAGAGAATCCAGCGTCATTGTATTGATTTCAAATACCTTCTGATTTTTATAAATATTTTGTTGATAAGTTTGTAGTTTTTTAAAATTTAGTTCATTTTGTATATGAACAATATCTTAAGGACTCTTAAGGGAAAAAATAAATAAAATGAGAAGGCTTTTCTTGTATATTGATATGCTTTAATTCGGGATTGCAACTTGTTATAATCGAATTGTAAATTTCAACACTTGACTAAAAATTCTTTCCTTAATTATTTATCTCTTATGACATTTATTAACATCATTGCTATTGTATATAAATTTTTACATTTTCATTTTTAGTCAAAAATATATCCAAAACCCTGGATCCCGTATGTCAAGTATCGTCCTCGTGTAATGAGGCTCATGACTCTCCTTTTCTCCTAGAGACTTTCACTCTAGTTGGCTGGGGCTGGTGTTTCGAAATTTTCCTTATCTACGTGGGAATATTTCCTTTTCTTGTTTTTTAATTGATCTTTCGATCTAGTGCTTTTGATTAAAGCTTTAGAAAGATGTTAAAGCGAAGTACGGTAAATCCTTGTGATTTTTTTTCGAAAAAGCTTTTGAATCATGTCATCGACTCTAAACAGAGAACTTGAGAGGATGAATCTAGATGATAACAAGCCTTACAAGTTGAAGTGTGCTTCAAAGCATAGTGCTGTTGAGAGAAACAGGTGTAGCTTAATGGGAAGGTTATTGAACCCGGCCTGTCAGAGAATGTTGGATTTCATTCATGATATGCTAAGGCTATAGCGAACCAATGGACGATGTCGAGGCTTTGCACTCTCGAATGAAAATTTTCAATTTATCTTTGATGCAGAATCTGATCTATTGATGGTCCTAAAATCTGGCCTGTGGACATATGAGGATTGGTATGTGATAATTCAACATTGGGAGGAAAAACTTGCTTCAAATTTTCTGCAGTTTCTTCCAATTTGGGTAAGAATAAGGGACATTCCCTTTGACTGCTACGATGTTGATGTGTTGACTGAGATGGCTGGTTTTCTAGGCCATGTGGAGGAAGTGTTGTTTGATCCGAAAAAACTCAAAGCAAAAGATTCATTAGAGTAAAGGTCCTCTTTTATGTGGCTAAACCATTGAAGAACTTTAAGGACTTTAAGCTTCCTTCTAGGGAGATTGTTACGATAAACTTTGAGTATGAGAGAGTACGGAAAAGATGCTACCAATGTCAGACACTCACTCACGATAAAACAAGATGTCCATTCAATCCTATGAACCGGCAACATGTTGCTACGGTGGGGAAAGAATTGAGGACAAAAGCTCCAAGTTATGTTTTTAAGGACGATGACCCATTGAAAAGGGTGTTACTAGCGAATGATTTGGGGATTGATGAATGTACCTGTAAACCAAAAATAGCAGAGGAAGTATTATATGTGATGAGAAACTACATGTCTATTCAAGACCCAAAAGAAAAGATGGATAGAGCAATCAGACTTCGCAAACATGTTTGAAAACTTGAAAAAGATCCAAAAAGTCAGAGATCTTTTCTTAGTTTTGAAAAGGCTCCTAAATTTTCAAGTGACTTGAACAAGGAGAGGGGTCTGGTTTTTGATTTCTCTGGTGCACAACAATCAATCACGGTTGTAGATGATCTACATGACGCATCGAATAATAATTTGGCTTTTACTTTAACAGAAGTACAGCAGCCTGGTACAACTAAATCTTTCTCTTTTGCGGCTACGAGAAATTATGTTGGCTTTACAATTACAAAGACCAGTAATGATGTTGTTGAGTCGTCCGGGGCAAACCAATGGTATAACAAATATCGAAAAAGGCCTAGCAAATGGAAAAGAGAGCAACAAAAGAGGAAGACAATGATGGTTTATAAAGTTAAACAACCAGCTGAAGAAGAAAATGATATTACGCCTAAGAGGAAGGCATTGATTGGTAAACAAGAAGAAGCAGGACCAAAATCTGCGAAGCGCAGCTCTATTACGATGGTTCCGGAGGAGGAACCGCTGACGTTGAGATGAGTCTTTTGTGCTGGAATTTTTAGGGCATGGGGAACAACCTGATAATTCATATTCTATGGGAATTACAACGAGAGTATTTCCCTGATTTTGTGTTCCTCATCAAGATGAAGAACTCCATTAGTTTCGTTGAGAATATTCAAAAATCGTTAGGCTATGATAAGCTACATGTTGTGGAAACTGATGGACTGAGTGGAGGACTAGCCTTGTTGTGGAAATCTTCTTACAATTCGGTTATTTTGTACTCCAATAACAACTTAATTGATATAAAAGTCACTTTGGGTTCGTTTGAATTTTTTGTTACTTTTGTGTATGGTGAACCATTGCGAGCTCAAAGACAGCGTGTTAGGGATAAATTGATCGAAATTGGATGGGATAGGAATGTGGCGTGGCTTGTGACTGGGGACCTAAACGAGATCCTTGATAATACAGAAAAGTTAGGTGGCCTCCAAGAGCTCTTTCCTCCTTTTCCGGAGAATGATAGATGATTGTCAACTACGAGAAGTTCCTTACAGCGGTAATTGTTTATCGTGGGCAGGGACAATAAACAATATGTACATCCAATGTAGACTTGATAGAGCGTTGGGGAATACAGAGTGGTTTCAGCAATGGCCGCAAGCTCATGCCAAGTATTTGGAACGAATTGGTTCAGACCATAGGCCGATATTTATTAGCCTTATGCTAGGATCATCAAGTCGACGTGGAAGGTTCATTTTTGATAAAAGGTGGCTCTCTAAACCCGAAGTTAAGAATATAAGCTCCACTTCTTGGAACGGTAATGGAGCAGACAATTCAACTAATCTTGTTACAAGAATAGCCGAGTGTAGGAAAGCATTGTCTCAATGGAAAAAACATACAGATGGTAATGCTAAGGTGAAAATACAGAAGTTAAAAGAGCATTTAGACGCTGAAGGTAGTAAACCTTGACCATGCTTAATGTTAATTCAAGATCTCAAGAGTAAACTCTCAAAAGCTTACCGTGAAGAGGAATTATATTGGAAGCAACGTTGTGGAGAAAACTGGTTGCGTGATGGAGATAGGAATAAGAAGTTCTTCTATGGAAGCTTTCAGCATAGACGAGCACAAAATCATATAGCAGTCCTTCTTAATGAGGTGGGAGAAGAACAATTCTCGGAAGGATCGAAAGGTGAAGTTGCTGTGTCCTATTTCCGCCAACTATTTTCTTCTTCGAATCCGAGCTCAGCTGAGGAACTATTAGATGGTCTACAATCCCGAGTGACATATGAATGAATGATGCATTGAATAAGATAGTCACGGTGGATGAGATTAAAATGGCTGCTTTCGATATTCAAAGTCATAAAGCACCAGGAGCTGATGGAATGACAGGAGTTTTCTTCCAAAAGTATTGGGAAATTGTTGGTGCTCAAGTGGTAAAAGAGGTGACAGGCTTCTTCAATGATTGTAAGATGCCAAGGAAAATGGAATTATACTCAAATATGCATAATTCCAATGGTGTTGAATTCGAAAAGGATGAGTGATCTAAGACCAATTAGTCTATGCTCGGTGGTGTATAAGATTATGTCTCGCATTTTGAGTAATAGATTAAAAGAATGCCTCCCAAGTTTGATTACAGAAACACAGGATGCTTTTGTTGCGGGTAGAATCATATCCAATAATATTATGATCGCTCACGAGGTAATTCATGCGTTAAAAACCAACCAACGGTGGAACGTAAATGACGTGGCTATAAAGATGGATATGTCCAAAGCCTATGACCGGGTTGAGTGGGGCTTCTTAAAGCTCCTTTTTGAGCGTTTGGAATTTCACGAAAGATGGGTCAAATGGATAATGGAGTGTATCAGCTCAATCTCATACTCGATCCTCCGCAATGAACAATCTCATGGATTTATCAAACCTAAGAGAAGGTTAAGGCAAGGTGATCCTTTATCACCATTTATTTTTATATTGTGTGCAGAGGCGTTGACACATGTAATGAGAAAGGCTGAGTTTGAAGGAAGGATTACTGGTCTTCGTATCACAGAGAATGGTCCACCAATCCAACAGTTACTCTTTGTAGATGACAATGTTTTCATATGCAAATCTACGTTCAAAGAGTGTAACGAAATTCTGCATTGTTTGCAACTTTATGGGAACGCTTCAGGACAGGAGATCAACTTTAGCAAGTCGGCTCTTACCTTTGGTAGCAAGATAGATAAATATATGAAGCAGCTAATGTCCGAGTATTATGGTATCCTTCAAAAAGGGGGAAACGGTAAATATCTGGGCCTTCCCGAGTGTTTTACCGAATCGAAAGTTGCACTATTGGTATAAATAACCGATAAGCTAAAAGTAAGAACAAGTGGCTGGTATTCGAAATCACTATCACTTAGAGGTAAGGAGATTCTACTGAAATCGGTTGCATTAGCACTTTCTGTGTATGCTATGTCATGCTTCAAGTTGCCTAAACATCAATGCAAGAAAATTGGAAGTGCCATTACAAATTTTTGGTGGAATAGTAAAAAAAGAAAAAAAAAGATACATTGGGTTGCTTGGGAACACATGTGCAAAGCAAAAGATGAAGGTGGTTTGGGATTTAGGGATATTAATGGGTTCAATCAAGCTTTGCTTGCGAAACAAGCATGGAGGATACTTACAGAACCACAATCACTGCTAGCGAGGTTATATAAGGACCGTTATTTTCCAAAATCGGGTTTCCTTGAAGCCGAAAGCACAAGTAGATCGTCTTACGCATGGAGAAGTGTCATGTTTGATCCGGAACTCTTAGAGAGAGGCCTTATGCGAAACATTGGTGATGGTAATGACACTTTCGTATGGCTGGATAAAT
Organism: Lepidium africanum; assembly: GCA_900406405.1. Lineage (NCBI taxonomy): Eukaryota > Viridiplantae > Streptophyta > Magnoliopsida > Brassicales > Brassicaceae > Lepidium > Lepidium africanum. Next base: position 7,581 of record OVAX01004622.1, on the reverse strand, counting down.
GGATGTATGATGACCAACCCAGAAGGCCATGTAACAAAGAGAGCTTAGTGGATGTGAATTTACGAGTGGCGGATCTGATAAATACCAATGGGGAGTGGAAAACAGAGCGGCTGCAGGAACTCTTCTTGTCCATGGATATAGAATACATGAAGGCTTATCCTCCATGTTTGGGAAAATCCGATTCATGGATTTGGCTCTTTACAAAAGAAGGAAATTATAGTGTGAAGAGTGGCTCATGGCTTTTATCTTAACCGGTTACATGCAGAATACCGGAACCTGATGTTGTTCAACGGTTAAACAAAGTCAAGAGCAAGATTTGGAAAATCAACACACTCCCTAAGATTAGACTGTTTTTGTGGCGTATACTTTCCGATGCTCTAGCTGTAGCAGACAGATTAAGAAGTCGTGGTATGGATGTAGATGAACGATGCAAGGTCTGTACACATCATACTGAGACCATCAGTCATGTGCTATTTGAATGTGTATTTGCAGGAAACACTTGGGAAGCAGCTCATATATTAATTGGCCAGGGACCTATGTTTATTGAGGAGTATATGGACAAATTATTTGAGCAGATATACATGAATGATACTCATAAGCAAATCCGTAAAGCGATTCCATGGATTATTTGGGGTTTGTGGAAGCAACAAAACCAACTGGTTTTTGCAGGGAAAACAAGCAATAGTGATTGTATAATTGTTGATGCCTTGGACGAGGTTAGAAGTTGGGAAGAAGCTAAGATAGCTGAGGAAATTACGATAGCTTCTGTGCCTCTTTCTTCTTCATGTAAATCCTAGTCCAAACTTGCTACAAGAACTGTTAAGTGTGACATGAGTGTGGTTAGGAGAAAGGAGTCATTACTCGATGGAGGAGCGTTGATCTTACGGGATCATTTAGGTGATACAAATCTTTCACTCTAGAGATGCCTTCACTTGTTCAAAGAACAAAATGATTGCAGATTTCAAAGGTGTAGTGTGGTCCTTACAAAGTTTGAAAGATCTTCATATTGATAATGTGGAGATGAGTTTAGAGAACAAGGGAGTGATAGAAGCAATCTTACGACCGCAACGATGGCCTAAGTTTGGGCATTATACGAGTCGGATCCTGGTCTTGTTGAACGGTTTTGTGAGCTACAAGTTCAGCCTTTCTTCGTTTTTGGCTAATATAAGCGCTCGGAAAATTGCAGGGAGTGTAATCTATGTAGCTCGACTTACATCTTACTTAGCTCGAGGTGCACCACCGTGGCTGGAAGCGGCTTTAGAAAGAGAGAAACAAAGAGCATCAATCTCGATCACTGCCTAGTTCGGACCGATAACTGTTTTGGTTTTTATTGTCTTGCTTTAAAGGCTCTGAGTCTTAATACTCTGTTTTTAGGCTTTACCTCTATTTCGTTTACTTTGATTGTACTCAAAATTTAGTGTGCGCTTGATGCCCTTTTGTTTTAATTAAATTCTTAGATGACAAAAAAAAAAACCCTGGATCTCTTATCCGATAAGTGCAAGTTGTGAATTTCATAAAGAGTAGACCAACGTCAAAAAGGATCAACAACACAAGCAATCAAAGATGCAAACTTGTACTAGCTTTCTTCTTTCTCTTCTTCGTCAGCAAAACATGTCGAACCAAAGTCAAAAACGTAACAAGTAAATCTTAATTAGTACTATATTCAATTTAATCTCCAAATCAAAATCTGTATCTATAGTTTTGCTTTGTATTAGGTTTTTGTTTTCTTGTGTAAAATAGAGCCAAACTGGTCATGAATCATGAATGGTGAGGTGTCAGTTTTTCTAAGACACGACTTCGATGGGCGGAAATCTATTATGTCGTGTTTCAGACAATCAATTATGGCGTTAATTAACGTACTATACACTAATAGGAGACAAAACTCATTATATGTTTCTATTGTTGCTAATTTTAATATATGTATGAAAAACCAAAATTTCGTGACGTTTCCTAAGATAGAGTAGACCTATATATTTTGATTATATAAGAAGTTGTCCAACGTTTATGACGTCACAATAGACAACTATATCCAGTAATTTTTAACAAAAAGAAAAACTATACTATTCTTTTCTCTCGGATACACAAAACCCAAATTTCTCTAACCTAAAACAACATTACGGAAGGAGACATTTAACTAAATCGGTTATAAAAAAAATGAGATTTAACTATTTAATAAAAGTAGATATATTTTTCTATCAATAATTAGATCGACAAAACTCGATTCATAAGTAAAACTCTTATCATTATCGAATCTCTAGCAATATAATATGGAACAAAAACTACTAATTCTCATTTGACGAGATGCACTTTCCTATAAAAATGATTTTTTTTTCATATTATTTATTGATTTCAAATATTCAAATATATTGATTTTTTATATTTATATCCAAATTTGATTATAGCGTTTTGTTCTACAGAAAGTTTTTAGGATATATTAGTATATCTCTATTATAATAAAACTNTATATTAGTATATCTCTATTATAATAAAACTGTAGCAATAAGATTTTCCGTATCTTTGTAATAATATAATAAAGATTTTAAATCTCTTGATTTGTTTTAATTGGTCGATTTGTTTTATCTAATTAACTTATCCATTTGTTTTGATAAAATCTTTCTTTAACTAATTAATTTGTTTTAATTTCAATTAAATAGGTTTTGATAAGATTAAAACAGATTGGTTATTGGTCAATGAAATAACATAACTTGCCATGATAATTTTTTTTGTTAATGCTTGTGCTGAATTCCTCTTAGAGAAATTCGTTTGTTGGTTTAACCGATTAGTTTTTCAAAACATGATCAATTCTTTTGATAAAAACTTTTAATAGGTTGTTTTGTTGAATTGGTTTGTTTGTTTGTTTAACAAATTGGTTTCTATTGATTATAATAAATAAAGATTAAAAATTTAATATTATCTCAATATCTCTAAATATATTATAATAAAACTGTAACAATAAGATTTTTCGTATCTTTGTAATAATCTATATAATTAAATTATCTATTTTTTATAATTTCAATTAATTCGGTTTTGATAAAACATTTTTAATAGGTCCGATGGTTATTTCGTTTGTTTAGGATAACAAAAATCCATTAGAATAAGGAAAATCCATAGTTTATAAATCCTTAAAAATAGGAGATATAGCTATAAGGATATCAAATCTAATAAGAATAAGGAGAATATAATAATTTTTTTTAAATAATATCATTTCTATTTTTAATATATAGAGATTAAATAAATTAAATAATATTATTAAAATAAACTTTTTATTTTATAATAAGAAGTTAATAATTATCTAAAACTAAAAAAAATTAAAAATAAGAATTTTTTTTGATAAAATTAATTGTTAGAAACAAATTTTGATTTTAATAAAATAAGATGGTTATTTCGTTTGCTTAGAAACAAATCTTTAATAAAATAGTTTGTTTGATTTTATTAAAATAATGATAGGTCCGATGATTTTATTTGGTTCAATAGTTAGTTCTTTTGTTTTGAAACAAATTTATACTTAAATAGTTTGTTTTGATTTTGATAAAATAAATAGTAATTTGGTTTCAATAGTTTTAATAGGTCCAATGATTTTAATGGTTTTAATTGGTTCAGTAGTTTTAACTGGTTGTTTGTTTTTGAAGGAATATTTAACCAATTTGTTTGTTATTAAGATATTATTAATCTTAATCTCCATATATAATAAAATCATAGTTAAGATTTTTCGTATCTTTAATATAGTAATAAAAGAAATTTTAAATTCTTTGATTAGTTTTGATTGGTCGATTTTTATTAACTACTTAATTTGTCCATTTGTTGTGATAAGACCTATTTTAACAAATTAGTTTGCTTTAATTTCAAATAATTTTATTGGAAGAAATTCAATTGTTTTAATTTGTTTTGATTTGTTGATTTAGTATATACTCAATTAAATTCAAAACATAGGTCCAATTGTTTGAATTTATCGATATTTTCAACTACTTAATTTGTTCTATGTTTTGATAAGACATTTTTTAACAAAATAGTTTGTTTTAAATTTCAATTAATTTTATTATAATAGGTTCCATTGTTTTATTTAGATATATTAATTGTAATATACTCTTTTATTTTCCATGAAAACAAGTTTATATATTCATTATTTTAAATACAAATCATAATTTATTAACACAAAAAAAAATTTCCAACTTAACTCATATTAATTTAAATAGGGCTGAAAGCCAATGTTCAGAGATACAATTGATCAAAGAGTGATTCCTAGAGAGCCCACGCACACTACAGGCTAGGAAATCGGCTTTAGAATTCAGCGATCGAGACACAAGAACTAAGGAGAAAAAGATGAATTGGCTTCAAAGACGAGCAAACTCAACAGTATAAAGAGAGAAAGTTGGCCACTCATCAGCATCTACTATCATCTTAAGGACATCAGCGCAATCCACTACGAACTATTAAAAATATTAAAAATACAGACACAGTAAACTATTATAAGTTTACATACTATAATATATATCTTATATCTAATACAATTTTAAATAATAAAAATATATAAAATAGATCCAGGATACAAACACAATATTTATCTATTAAGATAAGTATTTTAAACTATAGAAATAATAGTTAAAATAAAATCTGTATATTAAATAAAATATATAAAATATGTCCATATAATCGACCATATATATATAAAATATTTTTAACTATTGACGACTACATATATATAAAATATGTCCATATATATGTAATATTTTAAAACACTTATTTGTTTATGTTATTAAATTAATAATGGACTAATCAATAAATAGTTATAATTGTAAATAATTATGAATCTTCAAATTATCTAATTTCGAAATTTGAAATTTTGAATATTGAGCTTTTAATAATCGACTAATCAACATTATTGTCCATAACTGAACACATGACCTATATTTACCTAAATAAATACATGTTTAAATGCTTAAATGAACATATGACCTATATTTATCTAAATAAACACATGTTTATATAACTAATAAATATGGATCTACAAATATAAATGAATACGAGTTTAAAACTATAATCAAACACGGGATTAAGAACTTAAATAAATACAAGTCGAATAACCTACGTGAATATGGGTTAAAAAACCTAGATAACACGAATCAAAAAGTTTTTATGTGAAAATTGCAATGAATTAAAATTTAAATCAACAAAGATCAATAAATATATCTTATATACAACACCAGTCATCATTATAAATTAATAAATTTACATATACAAATCAAACCATGTAGTAAACAAAAAAAATTAAATATCACATATAAATATTATAAATAAATAAAAATAACTACAAATACATAATAAATATTTACAAAAATATAACTCGTGCATAGCACATAACATCATCTTGATATTCGTTATAAAATCCAGTCAAGATTCCAATAAAAATTTGCAAATTCAGTGAAGTATACCAGAATTGCTGCATATATTGATATAAACCGATTTTAATATAAACCAGAATTGCTGAAGTATATATTAATATAAACCGATTTTCATCAGTGGTTTACAGCTAACCATGTCACAAACCAATAACCGGTTTGGTTAAAGTTTCGACCGGCTACAAAACACGCCGTTTAGAAAATAGTTAGAGCGCGGAGAAGTTGGGGACGACGGAGATGGCGGTGAGACAAAAAGCTATGGCGACGTTGCCGAAACTGATTCGAACCATGAGAAATGAAGTTCCCAAGCAGCCCAATGTTGTTTTGCCATCTTTCAGACGTGCTTTCTCTCTCTACGATCAAATTAATCTCATCGATAATGTTCCTGAGGATCAACTTCGATTTCAGGAGTAATCATATCATTTTCCCTTCCTTTGACCTTTTTTTCCAGAAATTGGGCTTTTAGGATATGTAGTAATTATATTGGTGGAATATTTTCAGGTTTGATGAAAGGAGTTTCACCGTGAATGGGGTTAAATACGAAGGAAGCTTGCTCTGTGTTGGGAATTTGTTAATGTCATGGAGCCCTCGTAACTTGTCTGATATCACAACGGATAGGTACTATACGCTTGAATCTTGAGCAAAAGTTGCAACGTCGTAAAGTTGTATAGTTTAATCTTGAGAAACTAATGAGAGGTTAGAGTTATGTATATTCGTTTATTGTTCTTAACAGTTGATTCTTAAGTCCTTGTTTTAGCGAGCGTTAAGTGTTTTAGATGGATATTGTTTGAAGGTTTACTTGTCGTTGATACCAGAAGATGTGAAAGTATGTTGGAATGACATGAATATTCTTTATAGTTGGAACTGTAGATGATTTGAATAGCTCCTCTACTATGCTCTTTTGGTCTAGATTTGCAAAGCCAATCTTTTCACTTGGACCCCTCTCGTTGCTAGAGGCTTTATTTGATGTGGTCTAACAATTTGATCGAGCTTTTGGCAAATTTCATAGTTCAGTGTTTTTTTTGAATTATTTTCGGGTATACATGAAGTTGATACGTTCTGACAAAACACTTTACATGTCTATTTTCGTGGATGCAGTTTGTCAGTCTTCCAGACAGTTCGACCAATTCCAGGTACCATACGTTTAACATTATCTGATGCTGTTTAAGTCCAAGTTCCTTTTGCTAGTGGAGAGACCACATTACTAGTGGCTAAAAAGTAAATACTATTGCACATGTTGAAGCTTCTGATCAGTGATTTATGTCTCTGTCCCTTGTCTGGTGTTTTTCTTTCTCAACACTCTCTAGAGCTCTTAATTATCGGATGTGGAAGATACAACCACGAACTGAATCCCCAAGTCCGTCAGTTTGTAAAGTCAATTGGCATGAAGCTGGAAACACTTGATTCTGTATGTCTATCCACTCCAGCTTCTCTTATCCTCTTCCTTTGTTCTACTCAAGTCCTTGTCTGTGCTTATTGATTGACTCCCTGTTCTATCCAGAGAAATGCTGCGTCTACTTACAACATACTGAATGAGGAAGGTAGGATTGTGGCTGCTGCATTGCTTCCTTATGGAGTTACCTCCTAGGAAACTTAGTACTTCGTCTTCTCCTGTAGAGCAAAATTTAAAAACTCTAGCTCAATCTTAATAGTTGAAACACCAGCACAGTCTAGTCTACTGTAAACGAATTATTTCACTCGTGATTTCTTCCCATGAGAATCATATAACTGTAATATTACAACTTTCCTTGTTTCACAACTTGAATAAAGTGAAATTTGTCTTGGAACAGAAAATTTTCCAGCTTTATTTAGTTTGTGACATGTAAAAGTTTATAAGATTACACTGAAAAAACTCAGTGAAGAATCTATACACAAGTACTTTGTGCTAAAAACATAGAAAGATACTGAAAACAATGTTGAACTGAACTTTCTTCGGTGTGCCTTACTTTAAACCATAGTAGTACTATTTCCATGTCTATGTTTAACTGATTATAATGGTCTTCGCTTCCTATATTGAAGTTCGTCCTCTTGCACTTGTTTTCAAGCTTGGATTGAGTGTAGAAGGTTCTTCTTGTTAACTGAGAAGGTTATTCGAACTGCTAAAGTGTTTAGATTGCATCGAACACTCTTTTATGAGTTTGGAGAAGAAAGAATCTTTCCTCTCTAGCAGATTTGCAGGTGAGTC
>OVAX01004621.1:0-12421 GCA_900406405.1 Lepidium africanum | reverse complement strand
TGATATTTTATTTAAAATTTCAGCTAACAAAAAGTCAAAACTAATTTACTCTCCATTTCCGGAAGGCTGCACGATAATAGCCACTTTAACATTTTTTTGCCACCAGAATTTAATTTTTTTCCGATGTAAAGAGAATAAAAAAAGATTTTAAAATATAAGTTTGGTTATAGATCATGCATTGTCGATCCAATTAAAAGAATAAGATTAACAAAAAAGAAAACAATTTAATCTTCATTTTACATAAAAGTAATTTAATATTATTATACATATAAGAATAACCAACTTACAAATATTACTTTCATTGAATGGTTTATATATACTAGTCTTGAAATTATATATTTATTTAGTAAAAGATAAATATACTTCCAAGAACTAGTAAATTGATTTGTTTTGGAGATATGTATTAAAATTAAGCGACTTCGAGGAACTTTATTAAATTATGATATAATCAAAGGTCAAGAAAGAAATGGTCAATACATATATACAGCTTTGGTTTGGATTCACCATCACTTTGAGTAAAATAATTATAGTAATGACAACAGTAATACCTAATTGTATGGAATAAATGATACAAAAAGACAATTAAAAACTTTTGACAAGAAAAAAAAAAGAGACCATTACAATATAGATGTCGAATTTTATTTGTCTACGTCACTTTCTGATCACAAAAGTTAAAACATAAAACACAAAAACACAAAGAATATGACAAAGATTCTTGCATGATAAGATTAAAGTGAAAATGCATTCAATTTTATTATTAAGTATAATAGTATGACAAACATACTATTAAGTTGAAAGATTAAACTTACACAAAAAAGTCAATTATTATTTTGGATCATTATCCTTGAAATTAGCAGGAATGGTGTCTGGTTTGTTCTAATTATCATATATTATGTTAAGAGCATCTATAATCATAAATAAAATCATAAATAAAATCAAGTATTTGAGTATAGGAGTAATTGCACATACCTTGAAAAAAAGAGAAGAAGAAATAAAAAAAGTCTCTGAAGATTGTCTTCCTTCTTTTTCTTCACAATGATTCTTGAGGTTTTGCAGAGAAAATGAAAGGAGATAATAAATGCCGCACTTGACCCTTTGTTTCTAATATTCACAATAAATATGTATGACTTTTTAATTAATATTATTGATGTTACTAAATTATAAATTAAATTCTTCATGCTTTACCATTTAAGCATGTTGGGGAAATGCATTGACCTTTATGATAAAATATGTTTTTCTAAGATAAAATACAAAATTTAATGATTTTAAATTGTGTGAAAATTCCTAAAACATCAAATAAAGTGAAATAAGAGTAATAAATTCTGCAAAATAAAAATGTTCACACCTAAGACTTGTTTATTCACCTCAATGCGAAATTCTAAATGCATCAACATGATCCAATCCAAAGTTCCAATTTAACTTATTTCTAAAATTTTCTACTCACAAGTAGGAAGGTAGAGTCTAACACCAAATGCTTAAATCATTAGATACCTAGTTAAGGCATGTAACTACCAAACTAAAAAAAAATCCAATAAAGTTGAGTTTTCTTTGTCACATAAAATTATTTTATGGATAATAAAAACGTATATGCAGTGATACTGTGATATAACTCGAATTATGCTAGAGAAATATTGAGATATCGATATATTCTAATGTTGTTAGGATTTACAAATCTTTCTGTTTTGTATTTTCCTATTCTATCTCTGTTTCTAGGTTATTTGTAACTCTATAACTACGTTTGTTTACAATGAATAAAGCAAGCAAAAATATTTCTTCTCTAAACCCTTTTATAGTATCAGAGCAGCAAAAATTTTAACCTAATATTTTTCTTCTTCTTTCTCGTTGATCTTACTCAACGCCATATTTTTTTCTCTGTTTTCTTTGCTACAAAACGGAGCTTCTCTTCTACTTATTTTTCTTCTATTCCTTGACAATTATGCCTAACCCTAACCCTACTGAACTCAAGTTTCTCCCTACACTCTTTACCCCTCAGACAATTCCGGTGCTCTAATTACTCCAGTTCTTCTCCGCGGCGACAACTACAACGAGTGGGCCACCAAACTCACCAATTCTCTACAAGCTAAACAAAATATAGGCTTTATCAATGGAAAATCCAGAAGCCTACTTTTGAACCCGATCTCACACGCTGGACCTCTGCTAACTCGATGATAGTTGGGTGGATTCGCACGTCTAATGACCCTGCCATTCGATCAACTATGTCTCATTCACCCGATGCTCACAAACTGTGGGAATCTATCGACGCTTCTCCGCTAAAAGTGGTGTTTGTTATCATCTCGTTGAAAACAATATCACCAACTGCAAGAAGCATGGTCAAATAGTACAAGAATACTTTGGAAGGTTATCTAAACTTTGGGAAGAGCTACATGATCTTAAGACCACTTAACATGTACCTGCTCGGCTGCAATAGACAATGAAAATGAACGAGAAGAGGCTCATATTCATAAGTTTCTATTCAGACTTGATGATGCTAGTTTTGGATCAATTCGTTCTCAAATAATCAACGAAGAACCATTGCCAGACCTAAACTCAGTTTATGTTCGTCACATAAGGGATGAACAACACCTACTCACTGTACGCTCTAAAGAAATCGTTCAATACGCTGTTAAATTCTCTATTAACAATTCATCATCACCAACTGTTGCTGCTACTAATTCTAAAACTCGTGATCCCAATCGTTCATGTACTCACTGTAATCAAAAGGGCCATGATGTTTCTAAGTGTTTTCTTATTCATGGGTTTCTCGAGTAGTACCTAGAATAACAACAAACTCGCGGCACAGGGAATCAGCGTGGACGAGGTGGTCGAACAAACAATTATGGAGGTCAAGGCCGTGGACGACCTGCTGCCTCCCAATTGCTTTCTGCTGCAAACATAACTCTTCCTACGTCCGAACAAGTAGCTACGCTCATAGCATTGCTTCAGAAACAACAACCTGGGTTTACTACTTATCGTGTGTCCGGTAAAAATTAACTGATGTTATCATCGATACAGAGACTTCACATCACATGACTGGTGCTTAATCATTGTTGCATGATTTGACATCAATTCTTCCTTTAGGAGTGACTTTTCCTGATGGTCGTAAATGGTTTTGAATATGAAACATACGTTTAAAGAAGTCTTATATGTGCCTGATTTTAACTGCATTTTAATTTCAGTGGCAAAAATTCTTAAGCAAACTAAGTGCAACGCAATATTCACTAACACACTATGTATCTTGCAGGATCGTTTCACGAGGACCCTGATTGGAGTCGGTGAGGAAAGAGAGGGCGTGTACTACTTAATGGGTTTCACTATTACTTTGACGATCAAGACAACTTAGTTTCAGTCTTCTTTGACAGTTTTATGACATCGTCGTCCAGGCCATCTTTCTTATAAAGTTTTACATTCTTTGAATGTTTGTAATAAGGATATTGAAGCTTCAGATCATACAATTTCGTGTGATGTTTGTCTCCGAGCTAAACCAAGTGCAACTGCTCCTGCTGTATTGTTACCAAATCCGGTAGCTTCTCCTACCTCTCTGCCATAATCTACTACCACATTACCATCAGATTTATCCTCTGATGAACATTATCACCGGGTTTACCAGAGATTCTTGGCCATGGTCATAGACAGCTACTCTTACCATTACTCCCCTCTCTCTCTCTCTCTCTCTCTCTCTCTCTCTACTTATTCATCTCCAAGGTTCTCCGAAACTTCCTCAGGTAACATAGTGTATCCGATTTTCAATTATGTTTCTGACTGATATACCTCGATCTTTATCGGTTTTGAGCTCATTTATTCATTTTTTTCAGAGTTTTTTTTTGCATTTTAGAGTCATTTCAGGTGGAAAACAAGAAGAATTTGGATTACACCAGTAGAATTTCGTGTGGAAAGATTTGGAGCATTTTCTGGATTTTCAGCAACAGAGTCATAATCGATTGATCAACACCTTGCTCGACCGATCACTCTCTTCAGCCAAAGCTGCGCTCGACCTGTTGATCGACTTCACACCTCATGATCGATCGATCACACGTACACCAGAAGCTGCGCTCTACCTCATGATCGACTAAGCTATATGGGAGATCAATCGCTCACCACTGATTGATCGATCAACCCCTTGATAGATTGATCAACGAAGCTACGAGAGATAACCTAATTTTCCTATTTTGTACCCACAAGTCATAGAGCATATAAATACTCTTTTTCCTATTTCGTTTAAAGGGAGAGCAGACTTGAGAGAGGTTGTTTACAGTAGTTTTAGCTTTTGTAAGCAGGGAGAAGAATTTCTCCACACTTTGAGTAGTTATCTTGTTTTCATGTTTTCTTCCATCACGATTTCTGTTTCTATTTCAATTATGTCTGAGTAGTTCTCTTGTCAGGTTTAGAGATTCTAGAGATTTAGGAATCGATGATTGGGGATTAAATATGATTGACTGTTAGAGTTCTCCATCTAAATTCTTGCTTAATACATAAATTAGCCTGATCAACTAGTTTATGAATCTAGGTTTTTAGCCTTCCAAAAGTTTGTTAAGAACCAGAATTAGTTTAGATGAGCAATTGATTGTAACCAACGGCAGTTGCAAGTTAGAATGAATTGTGGATAATTGGACCCATTCAGTAATGCCAATTTGCCTCGCTAGGACCAACGAAATTTAGGATTTTCTAGGCTGCTAGATTGAGTGATAAGTGCCACGAAAGTGGGCTTGTCAAACCTTTATGTTCAAGTCGAGAATAGAGCTGTAATTTCCTGAATAATATCCCTGATTTGATTCTTGTTTCTTGATGAATACACGATGCCTGATGTTTTTATTATTGATTGCAAACCATTTAAGTTGTTAGATTTTCATCATTGATATCGATTTGGTATAGCTTGAGATAGAATATATAGTAAAAAGTGCAAACTTGGTTCTTCGTGGATACGATCCTTAAGTACTACTACTTCATTGTTCTGCACTTGCACGAGATTATGTAGGGTAAAACCTGAGTCACATCAAGAAATGGCGCCGTTGTCGGGGAACTAATTGGTTGCCTTTTGATTGGTATTCTGTTTCTAGTCTATACTCTTTACTTATGTTCTTCTTTTCGTTTTATTATTGTTTTTCTTTCAGTTTATGGTCAGAAGAAGCCAAGGATCAGAAGACTTGCTAAACTTTGACAACGAATTGCTTGCTAGGATCGAGACAGAGAACATACGAGCAAGAGCGATGAATCGTGACAACCAGCAGCTTCCAGAGAATCCAGAAACTCAGAACAACTTCCAAGAAAATCAGAATATGTAGCAGACGGTTGAAGAGTTTTAGAGGGATTTAGCTCAGCTGAGGAGGTAGCAGGAGTATCCTCAACGCCGAGCCATTGGTGATATGGACACTCCTCACACATATTACCAGAATAGATCAGCTATTCGTCCCCCACCTATCCAGAGGTAAGACTACGAAATCAAGCCTCAACTGATTAGATTAGTGAAGCAATACGTCTTCAATGGTCTCCCAGGAGAGAATCCTATGGATCACATCGAGAACTTCGAGGATATGTGCAGTACAACAAGTTCGAATGGATTCCCTGCGGACTATGTCAAGTGTAAGCTTTTCCACCATTCACTTTATAATAAAGCTTCAAGATGGTTGTGATCATTACCTCCAGGTTCACTCACTACTTGTGAAGAAATCAGAGCAGCATTCTTAGATCAACTACACCAAATCGAAGACTGCAGCTTTGAGAGGAATGATTTCAGCATTTCAGCAACGTTCTGGTGAGTCATTGAATGAGGCTTGGGAGCATTTCAAAGAGTATCAGCGAGATTGTCCACACCACGGTTATTCAGATGAGCAGTTGCTTAATACCTTATATAATGGAATCGAGTGGGAGTATAAGAACACTCTGAATGCTGCAAGTAATGGAGACTTCATGACTAATACTAGAGATAAGGCCTTCACCCTCATCGACAACTTGGCAGCGAGTTCGGGTAGTCACTGTCCACAGTATGACCAAGGAAGAAAGGTCAACAGCGTGGAGGTTCAGAGGATATGTGAGATCGCTGAGAAGCTTGACATGCTCATCAAAGCTAATCAAGAGAATCAACGGGGTGCGCATCAGCTGGATGGCATTAGAGAAGTAGCTAAGGTTCAGAATGAATCAAACATATCAGAGGAATAACGAGAAGTCGATTATGTTAACTGGCAGAATAGAGGATCGAATCCGAATTATCTTTCTTACAGGAGTATGAACATAGGGAATCCACAAGATGTCATTTTCCCAGCTCCAGCAATGCCTTAGAGATCACTTTTCCAAGGGAAACGTTTTGTGCAGAATCCTGGTCAGAGATGGAACAACCAGAGATTGTACAATCAGAACTCCAGAAGAAGAAACTGGTAGAAATCGTACAAGCACTATCAGCAACAGGCACCACCACAGCAAGCTCTAGTGAGCTCTTCAGGCACTTCGAACAATGAGATCAAGGCATTGATCCAGCAACTTACAATTGAGCAGCAGAAAACTACTCGAGAGCTCAACACGAAGGTGGACAGCATGTACAAAGATTTGAACAGTCAGTTTGAGTCAGTCTTTGTGCATTTGAAGAAGCTAGACACTCATGTAGCTTAAAATGCTGAAGCTATGAGAAGACCACAAGGAGTTCTACCGGGGAAGGTTAAGAAGAATTCGAAGGAGTCTTGCAATGTTGTGACGTCTGTAACTGAGGAGTGTACTGAGAACAAGGAGGCGAGCAAAGATGGTAAGTACAGACCTCCAATTCCATTCCTAAAGGAGTTTATCAAGCTAGAAGATCAAGGGGAGTTCACTATACCTTGCATTCTTGGGAATTTGATCTTTAGTGATGCGCTTTGTGATTCTAGTGCAAGCGTTAATGTCATCTCTCTAGAAACAATGAAGAAGTTAGGTATCAGTTTGATGCAGGAGCAGAATTCGTCCATTTCATTTGGATACGCTATATCTAAGAGTGCAAAGGGGCAATTAATTGACTATACACTGCTAGTTGGAAATTACAAGGTTCAAACCGATTTCACAGTAGTTGAGATGGCTAGAGGTGGAGTAGTTCCAATATTGTTAGGAAGACCATTCCTAAACACAGTTGGAGCTAGAATCGACTCCCTAACAAGAAGGTTGTTCTGGAGAACATTGATAAGGGAGTCTCCTATCCGATTAGAGCTTCAACCGGTAACATGTGTGGAATGATAAATGTTTCTGCTGAGAAAGAAACAGTTTCTGGAGTTGGCGAGTTAGTTTCTGCAGGAATGAGAGGTTGTGAACTTGAGTATGAGTCAGATGAAGAGCATGACGATACAAGTATCCTTGATGTTAAATATGATGATTATTCTAAGTTTGTTAGTCAAAACTTGTGTCTTAAAGTTTTTGCAGGAAGACTTGGACTTGAAACTTCAGGACCATACACCGTGAAAGAAATCTGACCTGATGGAACTGTAGTATTGTTGGATGCTACAAGAGCTGAATTCCATAAGAAGGATGAATAGATTAGAAGGTTCATCGTCGATGAAGAAAGGACCACGGGAGTGAACATTCCTCCCAAGAGTCAATCCGCCATCTAAATGGCAACCGATTAAAGCTAATGACTCTAAACAAGCGCTGAGTGGGAGGCAACCCACTATTAGGTAGTTTTGTTTTTCATAGTTTTTGAGTTTTAAGTCGATTTTTCGTTTTGTTTGGTTTTGTCTCAGGTGAGAAATTAAAATAGAGAGCTTTGATCGATCGATCGTGTCCATGATCGATCGATCGTCGTGGCTTCAGAGTCTTGTGTGCGACCATTTGATCGACCTCAACAAGGAGATCAACCAATCAACACTTCAAGGTACCTTGCGCTCGACCATTTGATCAACCTGCAATGGTTTGATCGATCAATCAATGTGAAAAAGATTTTGCGCTCGACCATTTGATCGAGCTGTAGCTATTTGATCGATTGATCATCAATACAGAGAGGAATCACAAGTAGGTTGATCGATTGATTAACACCGGGATCAATCGATCAACGAGTTAGGTAAGTGCTCTATAAATTCAGAACACGGGTTTTTCAGAAATCATAACGGTTATTGTTCTTGAGTGATTTTCCTCCAAAAATCTTCAAACTTTGATAACTTCTTTGATTCTTAACTGTTTTCTTCTATTCAAATGCCTAATCCACTCGAATTTCTCCCCTCTATCTGATTATCCTATCATCTCTTTCGATTGGCAAAGGTATGACTTCCTAATTTGTGATTTACAGAACGAATTAGAGATTTTGGGAAGTTTTGGATTTAAATTTCTTGATGTTTAATTGCTTATAATCCATATGCTTTCACTATTATAGGGAATTTCGAATCCTATTTGCTATATATGAGATTGATTTTTGCCTAGAAATCGATTGTTATATTGGAGGAGAACTTTTAGAGATTTTTGGGAATTTATGTTGAAATTGAGGTTTTGAGGATCCAATTGATGCATTGCTGGATGTTTTTTATGATGATTACTGAGTTTAGCAATTGATTTCACCATTACCTCACTTGTATTTCAGACTTCATGATTCTCAAAATTTTGAGGAGAAACTAAACTCTGTTTTTCTCTTTTGGCTTTTATTTTTTACAGACAATGGTGAGAACTAACGAGCCACAGAAACCATCAAAGAAGATCAGGAGATCTGCCAATGTTGAGGCAGGACAGTCCACTGGTGGTGCTATTCTTAGAGAGTGTTTGCCTTGGCCAAGACCCGATGGGGAACCGTTTGAGACAAATATGGGTAATCATTCTAATTCGAAGTTGCTGAAGAATGATAGTGCTTATGAGAGGCGTACAACTGAGGGAGGTTGGCAGAGATTTCATGGGGTCTTCTATGACCAACTGCTGAGGAACAAAATGATGCCAACTAAGTTTCTGTGTCCTAATGCTTTGGACAAGTTAGGGATTCTCGATGACGTCGGTGGCATGCTTGAAAGGCTGGGTTTAGGTAGTTTTGGAGCGACACTATACCCATTATATCCCAAGCCAGTTCGGCAGCTGTTAGCTACTTGTGACATTCACTTGGCTGCAGATCCTCATGCTCCAGTTTCAGCCGCTTACTTCACTTTCATGTTCAAAGGGATATCTTATATGCTGACCGTCACCGAGATTTGCAGGATTTATGGTTTTAGAGAGGAAGCCGAGGGATAGTCGCCTCATAGTTCTGGTCCAACCAATGATGCTCTGTGGCATATCCTAGCGGAAGGAGGTTTTCAGGGTCGTGATTCCAAGCTCACTCACATTAGGAACCCTGCGGTTCGGATTGTAGCTAAGCTTCTTGGGTCCACTATTCTTTACAAGGAGATCAACCCTGCTGTTACGAAACCAGAGCTGGAGATTCTACATCATGCTGTTGCTCCAGTATTTTTGGATTTATATGGTTATGCTCATGCTCCTGATTTTGGATCTTGTGGCGTAAACTGGGGGTATGTTTTTGCGAGCTTGCTTCTGAAATGTCGCTTCAGAACTGAACCAGACCAGCCACTAGCTGAGACCACTGGTAGTCTACTCATGCCTATCTTCCAGTACCTCAAGCTTGACCTCAAAAACACGCAGAAGAACAAGTGGATCGCATATGTGGATGACTCGCTTTTGACCAATTTCACCTGCATAACTGAGAAGACCAAGTGGTGGTACTATTCTAGGGAGTACAAGCCCTGTTGGTGCAAGCTTCCAGCTCCTGCAGTCACATTTATCACTTGCCGTGAGAACGTGGTGTTCGAACCTCATATTACTCACCCGGATATTGCTGAGATAGAAGAGGAGCAGCCTCAGGTTTAGCGTAGTGCTCCTCGGAGGCGTGCTTCTGCAGCTCCTGCACCTTCACAAAAAGTTCCCAACGTCGCTCAGACACTTGAGCATATTATTCCAGAGTATAGCGAGGAGTTTTTTGTACCTCCTTTCTCTGTTGACTTCACGGACAGAGAGTACATGCGTTGGTATTTTGAGAATGAGAAGAGGAAGCATTTGATGAGGAAGCGTCTATGGGAAGTACTTAGGAAGATTCATGTTGCTTTCTGCTTGAGCACACCTTCTGCAGATAGGGCTGAGACTAGCAGTAGAGCTACGACACAAAGACCCGACGTTGGTGGACATCATTCTGACGATGCATCTGAGGATGAGGAGCACTAAACACTAGATCGTCGCCTACCACACCGTCGCCGAGCTCCTAGAGAACATGAGAGTCAGAGCTCGGAGTAACTCTTTGGATTTTCTCATACTCTATCTTTTATTTTCCATTATGAACTTTGTTTCTTTTTATTTTCATCTTCTTATTTTGAGTAACGTCTATTTCTTTGCTTTCGTTCAGACAATTGCTATTATTTGCTGTATTCTGGAGCTCTCAAAACTTATGTTTAGGAACTTTGCATTTTGTATTTTGATTCATTTTTCCATCTTGTTTGTGTCAGAATTTTGAAACGAGTATATGTGATCGATTGATCATCGCCACGATCGATCGATCAACGAGAATTAGAAGATTGCACTCGATCTTACGATCGACCTAGACCTCATTGCACCTTGATTAAAGTTTGATCGATTGATCAATCCAATGATCGATCGATCAGCTGCACAGGTTCACTCTTTTCACGATCATTTGTCATTTTTCAATTGTTGCTATTTCAAGTTGATCTTCCTTTTTCTTACTTATTTTCACACTGAGACGGTGTGAAGTAAGTCTGGAGGAGAGCACTTGCTATGATTAACAAGTTTCTTTCTTTTGTTATTCTTTTTGAGTCATTTTTCATGATTATCTTGAGTCAGTTTGTGTCTTGATGAGCTTAAACCGTTTTTAGGAACCATGATTTTTTGAGGAATTATTACATTTTCAGGAACTTAAGTAACCATTGACTCATATTTGACAGGAATCAATTGACTATTAGAAAACCTAGAGACCTTGCATCTTCTCAACGTTACCCATATCCTATAAGGTATTCGAAGAATCTCATGCCGATTTCACACATAACCTGACTTAGTTTTCTTGTCAAGGGGCTTGGTATACATCAAATTAGTTTCTTTTCTCGGTTGAGTGACAGATATTTCTTTAAAAGTATGGTTTCCCCTCTCTAAATCATTTTAAGCGTTTGCTTAATTCTGAAGTAAATACACAACAAAGTTGTGCATTGTGGTAAGCTAAAGGTAAAAGTCTTTTAATGACGCTGCTCGTGCTTGAGTGATTTTGGTATGCTGAGGATAACTCCAATGACGTTACCTCTCACCCAAGTATCATTGCTTACTGAGAGAGACTCCAATGAAGCTATCCTTGTTACATCCTTTGAGTTACCAAAGAACCAACCAATAAAAAAAATAAAAAAATGATACCCTAGGTAAGTAGGGAGAAATTGGTTGAATGAAATGAGAGGAAAGGAACCATATTGAAAGTAGTCTTGAGAATTGAGAGATAAGCTCTTATATCCTTTGATCGATATTCCCTTGGTGAGACCACACTTAGATACTCTAGGAAGTCGGTATGGTGCATTCGAATTACTCATTAGGATTGTGGAGTTTGTTTGGGTCAGTTGCAAAGTCTGGGGGAAGTACAAGGTGGTCTCGATACTGTCAGGTATGTTTTTCATATGGATTACTAAAGTAATTGTTCTTGTGATAATCTTATGACGAATGAGTTCCTGTGATTTCACTTCTCCAAGTTTCATGTTTGCTTGAGGACAAGCAAAAAGCTAAGTCTGGGGGAATTGATATACCTCACTTTTTATCGGTTTTGAGCTCATTTATTCGTTAGTTTCCAGAGTCTTGTTTGCATTTTAGAGTCTTTTCAAGTGGAAAACGAGAAGAATTTGGATTACACCCGTAGAGTTTTGTTTGGAAAGATTTGGAGCATTTTCGAGATTTTCAGCAACAGAGTCATGATCAATCGATCAACACCTTACGCGATCAATCACTCTCTTTTGCCAAAGCTACGCTCGACCTGTTGATCGACCTCACACCTCATGGTCAATCGATCACACCTACACCAGAAGCTGCACTCTACCTCATGATCGACCAAGCTATGTGGGAGATCGACCACTCACCAATGATCGATTGATCTACCCCTTAATCGATCGATCAATAAAGCTACGAGAGATAACCTAATTTTCCTATTTTGTACCCACGAGTCATAGAGCATATAAATACTCTTTTTCCTCTCTTGTTTAAAGGGAGAGCAAACTTGAGAGAGGTTGTTGACTGCAGTTTTAGCTTTTGTAAGCAAGGAGAAGAATTCCTCCACACTTTGAGAAGAATTTCTGAACCCTTTTTATTTATTCTATTGCAATTCCAGTTTTTCTTCCATCATGATTTTTGTTTCTATTTCAATTATGTCTGAGTAGTTCTCTTGTCAGATTTAGGGATTCTAGAGATTTAGGAATCAAGGATTGGGGATTAAATAGGATTGATTGTTAGAAGTTCTCCATCTAAACTCTTG
>OVAX01004620.1:0-12421 GCA_900406405.1 Lepidium africanum | reverse complement strand
AAACAAACTAGAAATAGTTTTTCGGAAAGTATAAATAAAGCTGCTAGTTCTTTTGATTTGAGTCATTGCGATATCTGGGGTCCCTATAGGACTCCTTCTTCTTCTAGTGCTGCTTACTTCTTAACTATTGTTTCTGATTTTTCTCGTGTTGTGTGGGTCTACCTTTTGCTTACAAAGTCTGAAGCTAAGTGTGTCTTGAAGGAATTTTTTGCTTATGTTAAACGTCAATTTGACAAAGAAATTAAAGTGTTTCGTAGTGATAATGGCTTGGAGTTCATGGGTTTGGGCGATTTCTTTAAAGAACAAGGAGTCNGGTTTGGGCGATTTCTTTAAAGAACAAGGAGTCATTCATCAAACTTCTTGTGTTTATACTCCTCAACAAAATGGGAGGGTTGAAAGAAAACACAGGCACATTTTGAATGTAGCTAGAGCCATGTTGTTTCAGTCTTCTCTTCCGGTCAGATTTTGGGGAGAAGCGATTCTCACTGCAGTTCATGTAATTAATCTGATTTCGAGCTCTCTTAACAAAGGGAAGTCTCCTTATGAAGTTCTGTACGGAAAGAAACCAGACTACAATCATCTCAAAGTTTTTGGTTCTGCTTGCTATGTTCATAGCAAATCTAGAACTACAGATAAGTTTGCAGAAAGGAGTAGGCGTTGCATCTTTGTCGGATATCCTTTTGGTCAAAAAGGATGGAATGTTTATGATATTGATAAGAAAACGTTTTTGGTTTCGCGTGATATAATTTTCCATGAAACAGTGTTTCCTTATACTGATCTGGTTGATGATGAAATCTTTTCTCTTAACAGAAATGATTCTACTGATGAAGACTGGTTACCTATGTCAATAGATAATGGTGATCAGGAGAGAACACATGAAGTTCAACAACACTTTCCTGCCACTTCATCCGCGCAAACTTTTATTTCTTCATCCGATATTCTCAAAACTGATTCCGCTGCTTTACCTTCTTCTTCTCTTGTTTCTCCTATGTCTTCTGTTTCAGGTAAGACATTGAGGACTGACTCTGGTGAATCGGATGGTGCAAATGATCAGGCGAGTGATGTTGCTGAGGTTACAAAACAATCTTCATCTAGTGCTACTGCTGATGATGCTGCAGCTGTTCATCCAGCATCAACTTCCTCCGTTCCTTTACGACGCAGTGGTCGTCTTTGTAAACCGTCTGTGAAGCTCCAAGACTATGTACAATATCATGTACAGACAACAGATGCTAATTTTTTGCCTAATTGTTCAATCACAGCGAATGACAAAGGTAATTCTCTCTATCCTATTACTACTTATATCACTGATGAAAAGTTTTCTGCGAGTCATAGAGTCTTCTTGAGCAAAATTCTCGAAGAAAATGAGCCAAGGCACTTTGGAGAAGCTGTAAGACTTGATGTTTGGAACAATGCGATGACTAAAGAGATCGGAGCACTTGAGTTACAGAACACTTGGGATATAGTTGATTTGCCTGCCAATTGAGTTGCTTTGGGTTCTTAATGGGTTTACAAAACTAAATACAACTCAGATGGGACTGTTGAAAGATACAAAGCAAGGCTTGTGGTGCTTGGTAACAAACAAGTTGAAGGTGAAGATTACTTCGAAACGTTTGCTCCGGTTGTGAAGATGACAACTGTACGTTCTTTACTTCGTCTTGCTACTGCTCGTGGCTGGGACGTCTATCAGTTGGAAGTTAACAACGCCTTTCTTCATGGTGATTTGGAGGAGGAGGTTTACATGAAGCTGCCACCGGGTTTTCGTCATTCACACCCGAATAAAGTTTGTAGACTGCGCAAGTCTTTGTATGGGCTGAAGCAGGCTCCTCGTTGCTGGTTCAAGAAGCTCTCTGATGCTTTGCTGCGTTTTGGGTTTACACAGTCCTACGATGATTACTTTTTCTTCTCTTACACAAAGAACGACAAGATAATTCGCCTTCTCGTATATGTGGATGATCTGGTTATATGTGGTAACGACAATTACTTCGTTCAAAAGTTCAAAGATTATCTTAGCAATTGCTTCTCCATGAAAGACATAGGGAAGCTCAAATACTTTATAGGTCTGGAAGTTAGCAGAGGAAAAGAAGGTATTTTCCTTTCTTAGAGGAAATATTGCCTTGATATAATTGCAGACAGTGGCCATTTAGGTTCCAGACCAGCGGCTACACCATTTGAGCAAAATCAGAAACTAGCAGAGGATAATGGTCCTCTCCTTTCAGATCCGACTAAATATAGACGATTGATTGGACGTTTGATATATTTGATGAACACAAGACCTGATTGTAATTATTCTGTCCATGGGCTATCTCAGTTTATGCAGAGCCCACGCGAAGCACATTGGACTGCAGCTCTTCGATTGGTTCGTTACTTGAAGGGTTCACCAGGATCAGGTATTTGGTTAAAATCTGATACTGACTTGTCTCTTACAGTATGGTGTGATGCAGATTGGGCTTCATGTCCTGTTACACGCCGCTCTTTGTCTGCTTATGTTGTGATGTTGGGTGGTCCTCCCGTCTCTTGGAAGACCAAAAAGCAAGACACAATATCTCATTCTTTTGCTGAAGCAGAGTACAGATCAATGGCAGCTGCTTTGAAAGAGATTAAGTGGTTTCGTCGTTTGTTGCAGGAGCTTGGTGTCCCTTATTCTGCACCAGCTCGCCTTTTTTGTGATAGCAAGGCAGCCATCCACATTGCCTCGAATCCAGCCCTCATTCTGCACCAGCTCGCCTTTTTTATGTTAACCGACTGAAACCTTCCTTATATATCTTCTTTGTTGAACAATGCATAACACGATTTTTGGCAAAATTAGAATTGATAGACGCCATTTTTAGCCAACGAGAAGGAGAAGAAGCTAGAGAGTACTATAACAAATTCGATTAGATAATTTTCAAAAAGCGTATTAAAGCTGTTTGAATGAGAAGTAGAGTGAGAAGATTTATACTAGGAAGTAGAAGGTGCTAGATGATTGGTCGTCCTAGAGAATCTGATCAAGCTCAAGGATGGTTCTAGAAGTCCGTGGCTCCCAAGCAAATTTTATTCAATTAATAAAATTAAAATTGAAATGAAAAAGAAAATAGTAGGTGTTCCTTAAGATATTTGCTAGCTTTTCATAATTTTCATCCGATTGAAACCATAAAAAATTGGTATCTCATATCAAATAAGTTCGGTTTAAATGATTATGGCCTTCTGTCACTAGATCAGTAACAAGCAACACCGACCAAATCACTGCGACTAGTCGTCATTTTTTTAGTCGCTGAATTGCCAAAAGAACATTGCAACGACCAATTTCTTTTCAGAAATATTTTAAATAAATAAAAATTCCTTTTTGCCAACTTTTTAAATAAATAAAAATTATAAAAACAACAAAAATAAAATAAAATAAATTAAATTAATTAAACCAAGAAGCAGGTGGTCCAGTTGGCTTGCCCCTGATCTAGTTTGGCACCAGGTGGAGAGTTCAAATCCCGCCAATTCCAGTAGGAGCAATTTGGCTATGGATCGGGTATTTATCGATCCCATTAGTAGACAGAATAAATAAGGTTGACAAAAAAAATTAAATTAATTACTTTAAACAAAACTAAAAAAAATTTATTGTAAACAAAACTAAAATAAACAAAATTTGAAATTCATAATTATTGTGTTAAAATTTGGTAGTTACTAATAAATTTGTAAAAATATTCATATATGTATATATATATATGTATATATATAAACTAATAAATAAATAAAATTATATAGTTTAGAAAATATTAACTAAAAAATTCAAATAAAAATATATTTTTTTGATTATTAACATTAAAAATTTAATATATAGTTTTTAATTTATTTTAATTTTATTCTACTAATTATATTTTGTATTATATTTTTACTTTTAGTTTTGTTTATTTAGTCTTTTTAAAAAAGTTTAAGAAAAAAAAAATTGGTTGCGACTGTTCTTTTGTTAGTCGCAAGACCAGCGACTACAAAAAGAACATGAAATCAAGTCGTTGGTCACTATCGCTAGTTGCTGGTCGCTGTCGTTGTTGCTAGTGACCACGAAAAGAACAATGCCTATTTATTTATTTATTTACTAAAACCATCTATACTAAATAACAATAATATTTATTTATCTTCTTTTTTTTTTCTTGAAAACAATATTATTTATCAGAATTTCACAATAAATAAATTCAAAAAAATTTCGAATATAAAATATTTTATAAACATATAATTGCCCTATTCCACACTCTTGTAAATTTGTTTCTGTGCTCAATAATCCAATGTTTGAACTCTGAGCATGATTGTAAATTCAAGAATGGATATGCGGTTTTGTAGAGATTAATTTGTACCGATGGGAAACCGGATATCAAGTCGGTTAAGATTGAGTTGGTTCAATTACTCTTTCGATGCACCCTGCGAAAACGAAGATACACAGGATCTTCTCTTCAACATCATCGAATTCGAAGTTGATGAGAGACTGAAGGAAGAGCAAAGTCGATCCAACAGGATCCAGATAAGCTGATCAGGATGATGTTGGATCTAGGTCCATTCTCAGATGAGAAGTTCGATGCGAAGCGGTGGGTTAACTCATCTTGCCAAGCGCGGCACCCTCAGGACTCGCTGGAGAAACACCTTGTGGATCTGGAAATGAAGCTTCAGATTGCCTCCGAGGAGATCGGAGCGTCTCTCGAAGAACAGAGTGCAGGCGCTCTCCTTCGTGTCCCTCGTGCCACACGCGACGTGCTGCGCCTCCGAGATGATGCGGTGTCTCTGCGTGGTTCAGTTGCTGGAATCCTCCAAAAGCTCAAGAAGGTAGACATTTGTGATGATTATTTGGGTTTTGTGATCTTTCGTTGGGAAATTGAATCTTAGCTTTATTTTTGGATCTCCACTAGCGTTACAATAAAAGAATTATGGATTAATTATGGGATTGCATAAGAAAAGGCGAGATAGAGGAACATATTATACTACTTAGTTGATAAATCTTGCTAATGATCAGATTCACTGCATTTTCTAATAATTTTGGTCACTCCCATCTGGTTTGGACTAAGCTAGTTTATCTATCTCAGGTCATTCTGTTTAGCTCAAGTCCCGTATTTTCTGATTCAACAGAATTTGGTAATTCATGTTCTTATCGAAATTGGTACGTGCAGGCAGAGGGTTCTTCAGCAGATTGTATAGCTACCCTTGCTCGAGTGGATAATGTCAAACAAAGAATGGAGGCTGCCTACAAAACACTACAGGTCATTATGCATAGTAATTTTGTGATCC
This sequence comes from Lepidium africanum, assembly GCA_900406405.1. Taxonomy (NCBI): domain Eukaryota; kingdom Viridiplantae; phylum Streptophyta; class Magnoliopsida; order Brassicales; family Brassicaceae; genus Lepidium; species Lepidium africanum. Next base: position 7,177 of record OVAX01004620.1, on the reverse strand, counting down.
ATCATGTGGAATCTGGGTAGATCTATAATTGATTCTCTTCATTCTGGTATATGATCAGGATGCTGCTGGGTTAACTCAACTAAGCTCGACAGTTGAGGATGTTTTTGCTAGTGGTGATCTTCCTCGTGCTGCAGAAACTCTTGCCAGTATGAGAAATTGCTTGTCTGCGGTTGGAGAGGTAGTTAATTATCAGCTTCAGTACTTAATGGGTTTAAGTCTTTTGTCGTTGCCACTTCAATTCCAATTTTGATCACAGGTTGCAGAATTTGCTAACGTTAGAAAGCAACTAGAGAACTTGGAAGATAGGCTGGAGGCGATGGTGCAACCACGTCTTACTGATGCATTAACATATCACAAGGTTTGAATCCATATATCAGAAACCCAACTAAATTAGGTTGTTGTCTTTGTTGCTATTATTGGACTGAAGCATTTTCCCAAATTTGGCAGGTTGATGTTGCCCAAGATTTGCGAGGAATTCTAATCCGAATTGGGAAATTCAAGTCTCTGGAGTTGCAATATTCAAAAGTTCGTCTAAAACCAATTAAACAACTCTGGGACGATTTTGACACAAAGCAAAGAGCCAATAAGCTTGCCAGTGAGAGAAGTGAAAGCCAAAGGTTGTCTAGCAGCGATGAGTTTCATTTAACAGCATCTCAGACATCCTTTGCTAGTTGGCTACCAAGCTTTTACGACGAGTTGCTACTCTATCTTGAGCAGGAGTGGAAATGGTAACTGTGTACCTTTTTTATTACAGTAACTAAATATATTTACGAGGCCCTTCCAGTAAACAGTATGCCAGATGCCAGACCCCTTATACCCAATCATGCAATTGTTTAGGTGTATCGTTGCCTTCCCTGATGACTACATGACTCTTGTCCCAAAGCTGTTGGTTGAGACCATGGGAGTGCTGGGGGCTAGTTTTGTTTCCCGTGTTAACCTTGCAACTGGAGATGCTGTTCCTGAAACAAAAACTCTCGCCAAAGGTTGGATATGATGTCATTGCATTTTGATTATCAAATTCCTTCTTAGTCTAGTGCTTAATTGAAATTGTGTTGCTTCCTTGGTGGTTCTACTCAACCATCCTCATGCTTTGCTAGATAGTTCTAAGAGGATCAGTGTCTTCTGCTTTTACATGAGCTAATTTTTTGGTTGTTCTTGGCATAGTAACCAATGTCAGGAATCTCTCGATTTGCAAGAGAGGCCTGCAGATAAACTGAACCTTTTCATATCAGACCATCTCTTTGTAACATCTTTCATGTAGTGACTGCAAATTTTTTCCTAAAATTTAAGGATTATTTTCATTTGTCTTACATTTATATATTGTATTTGAGAGAGTACTGACAATTCTTATGTTTTCACTGAACAGGTGTGATGGATCTGTTATCTGGAGACTTACCCAAGGGTATTAATATTCAGACCAAGCATCTTGAGGCTCTGATTGAACTGCACAACGTAACTGGGTCATTTGCAAGAAACATTCAGCACCTGTTTGCAGAATCTGAAGTTAGGGTCTTAATAGATACGCTGAAGGCTGTGTACTCACCCTTTGAATCATTTAAGCAAAAGTAAGTTTTTGTGTTGTGTACTTCTCTATCCCCCCCCCCCCCCGGGGGGTCTTTTTATCTATTTCAAGTGTTTATCGATTTTCGTGGGTATGGTTCTTCAAGGCTCCTTGTAATATAAGCTGATCATGTTTTAGGTATGGGAAGATGGAACGTGCTATTTTATCCTCTGAGATTGCAGTGGTGGATCTGAGAGGGGCTGTTACTCGTGGTGTTGGGGCTCAAGGAATTGAACTCAGTGAAACAGTGCGTAGGATGGAAGAGTCTATTCCCCAAGTTGTTGTTCTTCTTGAAGCTGCTGTTGAAAGGTGTATTGGCTTCACTGGTGGCTCAGAGGCAGACGAGCTCATACTTGCGCTAGATGACATAATGTTGCAGTATATCTCTATGCTTCAAGAAACACTCAAATCCTTAAGAGTTGTATGTGGAGTGGATGGTGATGGAGTTGGCTCAAAAAAGGAGGCAAGTGCAGAGAAAAGGGAAAGCTCTCGCAAGATGGATTTGACTTCAAATGAGGAATGGTCCATTGTCCAGGGAGCACTACAAATTCTCACTGTAGCTGATTGTCTCACGAGCAGGTCTTCTGTCTTTGAAGCCTCGTTGAGAGCTACTCTAGCTAGACTAAACTCCAGCTTGTCTATCTCATTATTTGGAACAAATTTGGATCAAAACCTATCACATTTGACAAGTGAACAATCTACTGGAGATTTGTCTATGGCTGGACGTGCTTCCCTGGATGTGGCAGCTATTCGGTTGGTTGATGTTCCAGAGAAGGCTCGCAAACTCCTACACCTGTTGGAGCAGGTACTGAAAAGCATAGTCTTATCTTTTCCATGTCACACTAATCTAGTCGTTTTGTGGTGCAGATCGAATTTTCTGTACTATGTTTATATGACTCATTCTATCTCCCTTGTTCTGTTGCAGTCTAAAGATCCGCGGTTCCATGCACTGCCTTTGGCATCTCAGAGAGTGGCAGCTTTTGCGGAAACAGTCAACGAACTTGTCTACGATGTCCTCATATCAAAAGTCAGGCAACGCCTTGGGGAAGTATCTCGCCTACCAATCTGGTCTTCAGTCGAGGAACAAACCGCTTTTCCTCTACCAAACTTCAGTTCATACCCTCAGTCTTATGTTACAAGTGTTGGAGAATATCTCCTTACTTTGCCTCAGCAGCTTGAACCGCTAGCTGAAGGAATCTCAACCAATGGCGATTCAAACAACGAGGATGCCCAATTCTTTGCAACCGAGTGGATGTTCAAGGTAAGCCTAATTTAAGCCTTAGTCAACCTCAAATCGCAATATACTAAGAGCGTAACCCATTGAAATAAATAACAGGTAGCAGAAGGCGCAACTGCTCTGTACATGGACCAATTGAGAGGAATCCAATACATTTCAGACCGAGGAGCGCAACAACTCTCTGTAGATATAGAGTACCTGAGTAATGTGCTTTCAGCTTTGTCTATGCCGATTCCTGCTGTTCTTGCAACTTTTCAGACATGTTTGGCTACACCAAGAGATGAACTCAAAGATGTGATGAAATCAGAAGCTGGTAACGAACTTGATTTCCCGACAGCAAATCTGGTGTGTAAGATGCGTCGTATCAGTTTCGATTAGTCGCAAATCTTCATTTAGTATTGAGAGTGCAAATGAAACGTACTTTGGTGTCTACGAGACAATGCTAAGTTGCTAACGACTGGATTCGGTCATTGCCATACTTGTATCACACGTTGTGAAGTTTTGGATGCAATATAAACCAACAGGTTTCGCAATTTGTAGTAAATGCTAGTGTAATGACTTTATAAGATTTCTAATGGGGCTCTTATTATTACAGAAGAAAGACATTGGTCTATAATTTTTCTTTTAGTCAAACAGACATTGGTCTATATAATATTTAGAGAAATTTACTATAATAATCCACTTTATTTTATAAATTACTTAAATAACGTACTTTTTTTAAATTACTTATATAACCCATTTTTTTTTTCTAAACTATTATTAATTACCATTATACCATTTTCCAAAATAGAAAAAAAATTGTATTTTTTAGAAAAAAAAACTAATGTTGGTAGATAATCTCTATAAATAATAAAAGTGTAGCGTTAACTTAAATACTGTGTTATATAAGTCCGTTTTGGACTAAATCGTGTTGTTACTAGGAAATAATAGTCACATAATATTTATATATATTATTATCTATTATAATAATAAAAATTAAAAATCTTTAGATAAGATTTTATAACTGATTATTATTATCTACAAAATATTATTTGTTTGTTCTAATTTTTATTATAATAAAAATGGAAAGTTTACATGATTTATAAATATAAATCACTACACCGTATTATATTCACGGATATGTTTTATATATGAATATAAACATATGGTTCATTATATCATTAAAACAATATTATCATGTATAATTTTAAGTTAATATAACATGGTGAGTAATTGGTAATAACACAGTGCATATCTTGACGTGAGGCAAATGGTATCTTATTATATAAAGTAAGGTTTCAAAGTTACTCATTAACAGGATAATTCCACGTGTTAAAATCCAACGATCAGAAATTATCCTCTATTAATTTATTTCTTAAAATAAATAAATAAATTTTTAATATTTACTTTATCCTAATCTAAAAAAAAATCCTAAAGCTAAAAATAAATCTTAATCTAAAAGGAAATTGAGAATATTATTTATTAAAAAATTATTTTTAACAAAAAGTAATTTTCATTACTAATATAATTATATAAAGAAAAAAATATATCAAAAATTATTTACAAAAAACGAAAATATATGTATATATATGATATTTTGAATAATATCTATTTATAAAGAAATCCAAATCTAATAATTGTTAAAAAATTAATTCTAACAAAAATTAAATTTCATTACTAATCTTATTATATAAAGAAAAATATCATATTAAAAATCTTATTATATAAAGTAAAGTTTTAAAGTTACTCATTAACAGGATGATTCCACGTGTCAAAACTCACGATCAGAAATTATCCTGTGTTTATTTATTTTTTAAAAATACATAAAATAGATTTTCAATATTTAGTTTATCGTAATCTAAAAATAATTCCTAACTTAAAAATAAATCTTAATCTAAAAGGAAATAGATAATATTATTTATTAAAAAATTAATTTTTAAAAAAGTAATTTTCATTAAGAAAATTATATTAAAAATTATTAATAAAAATCGAATATATATATGTATATATACGATATTTTGAATAATATCTATCTATTAAGAAATCCTAATCTAATAATTGTTAAAAAATTAATTCTAACAAAAACTAAATTTCCATACTAATCTTATTATATAAAGAAAAATATCAAATTAATAATTATTTATGAAAAACAAATATATATATATATATATGATATTTTGAATAATATCTATCTAATAAAGAAATCATAATCTAATAAGATATATATCTCTAATCATAATCTTAACTTACGAAGTTATCTAAATATTTTATAAATATTTATTTGTATACATAATTCTAGTATAAAAGGGAATTTGTATACATAATCCTAATCTAAAAGAGAATTGTAAATATCAATTTCAATATGTACATAAACACATAGACGATTTTTTCAATACTCTCCAACCTTTCAAGCTTTCTCCAATTTAATTTTTTCTTTTTCGTTTACATCCAACCAATCATGACAAACAAACAAAAAAGGCAAATACTTTAAATTTAATGTATTATAATATTATTTTACTTTTATTAGCATTAGATCATATCATCCTATAATATAAAGTTGAGTTTCAAAACTTATTAATCAACATAATTGTTCCACATGTCAAATCAAATGATAAAATCTAATTTTAATCCTATTATATGAAATTGAGTTTCAAAATAAACTAATCCTATTATATAAAGTTGGGTATCAAAAGTTACAAATCAACAGGATTGTTCCACGTATCAAATCTAACGATCAAAAATTACTCTGTATTTATATTTAAAGTTGAGTTTCAAAAGTTACAAATAAACGAGATTGTTCCATATGTCAAATCCAACGATCAAAAACTATTATGTATCTATATTTTATTAAAAGAATATAAAATCAAATCTTATTATATGAAATTGGATTTCAAAGTTACTCATTAACACAATTCTTCCACGTGTTAAATCTAACGATCATAAATTTTAAAGTAGTTTTTATATATAATAATTTCTCTTAAATATTTATATTGATTACAAAATATTATTTATCCTAAAACAAAAAGGATTGTAAATTATTATCTTTATTTATTATTATAAAATAGAAAATAATCACAAATATTTATCTCATATCTTATTGTATAAATTTGAAACTCAGAGTTACTCATTAACATAATTCTTTGACGTGTCAAATATAACGATCTTAAATTTTTCAGTATTTTAGATATTTGAAAACATATTTTTTCTTTAATATTTTATGTACTATGAATTATTTATCTTTTTCACAATCCTAACATAAAATAGATTGTAAATAATTATCTTCATTTATAATTTATAATATAAAAATAATCATAAATATTGATGTGAGTATAAAATAAAATAATATTAGATTTTCCTAAAAATATAATTAAATAATGTATTTTTCTAAATTAATGCAATAAAAATATGTAAATATTAGTTTAAGTTAAAATTTTATATATGTTTTTAAAACTGTTAGTCGTTTTTTTCTTAACCATACGTAAGAATTTACAAATTTATGATCACGAGACGCTTCTGTTGCACATCGGACAAGAGTGTTTGCTTTATGATTCAAAAAATGAGGATACAATAAAAGATCAAAACTTGAAAACAAATTTTCAAGCGCAAGAAAACCTGTGCATCGCACGTGCCCTTATCTAGTTTGGAAAGATTTGAATAAGCTTAATCAAAAAAGAATTATTCTAGGTATTCAAAATGAATATTCTTTTCCCTTTTAAAAGTATATAAACCGAAGAGAACTTCTCTTTTTTCAATAATTTCAAAATTATAGTTAAAGAAACAGAAAATTTTAGTTCCATCAATAAGGATTCATTGCCTACGGATTTTCAGGTAATAATACAATCAAATTATTTGTTTTCTAGATTTTCTTTTCTAAAGTTTTTAGTTATGGTAGATTTCATGCAAGTCTAACAAAGTTCTGGCAGACTTCCTGCAAATCTACCGGAAATCTGAAAGACGTTCTGCAAGTCTACCAAAGTTCTAGCAGACTTCCTGCAAGTCTACCGGAAATCTGGCAGACTTGCAATTTTTTTTTTTAGGATGCTTAGATCGATCGGTCTGGGTGTAGACCGATCGATCTATGTTGTTTCGTTTTGGCCTTTTTTTCCCTGAGGTCCAGACCGATCGGTCTGGTCTTTTCGGTTTTTTTTTATATAATGCTTTGAATATTTGCTCGTCAATGCTTGCAATGATAATTAATACTTTTTTTGAATTTTGGCTAGTACCAAATGGTAAAAAGTTGTTGCGGTAATCCTAACTCATTGCTCTTCTGAGTAGTCATCCTACGAGGAAAAAAATAATTTATGATCAATTACTCGGCGTGTAGACCGATCAAATGAACTGATGCAAGAATTTTACTATCTCAAATATCCTACTGCATTATCATCATTGCAATACAGAAA